>CM021103.1:444550570-444585921 GCA_007115665.2 Sequoiadendron giganteum | reverse complement strand
GGGATGTTGTATTTAACAAGAAAACTTTCTCTGGTTTGCAAAAACAGAACACATCTTCAAATGATTTTATAAAAGTTGATTTGTTTGATAATGGAACTAATATGAAGAAATTGGTAATTATTCCCTCTATTAGTTTTCAGTCATTCATTGTTGGTATGTTGACTCCTTCTATGACTGCCCAACCTCCAATTGTTTGTGAACAATCACATATTGGTCCATAATAACCTAGTTTTGGTGTGTAGCCCTCTAATACTGGTGTGCTACCTTCCTTTATTCCTATGCTACCTTCTAACTTGTTTAAAGAACCTTTAAATTTGAATTTGGAGCTTGTCCATCAATCGATGCAAGCAATTGAAGCAAGTAATGTTGGAAGAGTATTTTCCACGTAGCCTCAAACTCTTCACACACAACCACAAAGAGATGACACACATCTTGCAAATGTTACACACTCTGTTGTGGGAGTTTTTGACCCCATGCATTTTGTAGAGGGCTCACAATTTTCAACGCAACCTCCTATTATTGACTCGCTACCTTCACAATATTGTACACAACCATTACAATCTTATACGCAACCATTACAAGCTTATATGTAGCCTCTTCAAACTCATGCCCAGACACATGAAGTGTTTTCACAAATTTGATTTGGGGAAATAGAAAAAATATATATTCAACAAGAGGAAAATTTTCTACCACAATCAATTGGAGGTATATAGAGGTAGAGTATTGGTGGTAGTGTGAAGGGGTGTGTCCATCCATAGGGAAATCTACAATTTGAAATCAATGATGTACAAAATCAGTTACAAAGAATGAACTTGTAAGACACAAATTTGCAAGAACAGGCTCCTTAATTAAGAAGATCTATCCATGAGAAGAGACACCCCTCCAAATTTGAATATTATGAATTATTTCTCTCCAATCATTCAGAGCCTACAACATTCAAACAGGATTTTAAGGATGAAAATTTTGTCAAACGGATGGAGGCAATGCAAGACAAAATTGAGTCTTTGAAGATAAATGATACATGGCATTTGGTTACCCTTCTACCAAATCGAAAACCTCTCAAGAATAAATGACTATATCAGTTGAAATAAGAAGATAGAGGTCATAAATGTTACAAGGCCCAATTGGTTATGAAGGGATTTGATAAATAAAAGAGATTTATTTTAATGAGATTTTTTCACTAGTTGTTAAAATAACAATTAGTGTTGTGCTGGGCATGGCAGTTATTTGGGACCTTGAGCTTGAGCAACTTGACATCAAAACAACATTTCTTCATGGGGATATTGAAGAGCAGTTATGTATGGAACAACCTGAAGGTTTTGCAAAATAGGGTCAAGAAAATCTATATTGCAAATTGAAGTGGAGTTTTTATTGGTTTAAGCAAGCTACGAGGCAACAGTATCTCAAATTTGATAGCTACATGACTCAACAACATTTCACTTGTTGTGAATAAGACCTGTACATTTATTATAAGAAGCTTGCTAATGGTGAGTTTTCTATTCTTTTACTTTATGTTGATGATATGTTGGTTGCTGGCACTAATGTGAGGATTGTTCATCAATTAAAGCAACATTTCTATTATGTTAAATTAATCAACACCACCCTCACAGGCCCACAAATGTTCCAAAGGGATATAAGGGAAGGAATGAAAAATTTAACACTCCCTCAAACATTTTAGCAAACATCAAATAGAGTTGGTTTGGATGCCTTGCATTATCCCTCGCCTCCATACACTGCTTAAGCCTCTGGCAGATCCATTAGGAAGTCAACTTGTAGGGGTTCGATTGACGTAAGAAATTTGTCTGATTAACATTAAAGAAAACCTTATCCTTGAAGATTTAGTAGTTTCTAATGATCATATCAAACTATTGGTGGTTGTTATTTGGATCAAATAGGAGAACTAAGAAATCCTAATCTAAATCAAGCAATAAAAGAAGAAGAATTTGTGTACCTTACTTCCAACTAATTTCTTGCAATCTTCTTTAAATTGAAGGCATTCAAGTAAGAGAGACTAGTTAATCAAGTTAGTTGGAGTTCAGTTCTATTTTGACAAATAACTAACTAAACAGATTGAAATTTTAAAAATTGAAATGTAAATTTATATTGTCACGAAGGGAATCATTGAAAGACAATTAAATTTTGAAATTATTTAGACATAAGCGAATATCTATTATAGAGGGACAGTAACTGGATAGATTCTAGATGCTTAATTTAATTGAGAGAAAATTTGTTTCTAAGTTTCCAGACATTAAATAGTGAGGAAATAAAATGATTATAAAGACTCAAGAAACTAATAAACCTTGCAAACTTGAAGACTTATTTGATTAAATCATAAATCAGCATATGCAACACAAAAATACCATAGTAAGTTTCAAGAGGCTTAATTTTAAATATTAACATCAAAATTAAGCTCGAGTCCTATAGAAATATAAAAGTACCATTGGCCATTCATGGGAGTATTTAAACCCTCTATCCATATATTAAAAAAAACTTTAAAAACACTCCAATGGGAGAAATATTAGTGAGGTGATAACTTATGAAATAAAAACTCTTAGATGTCAAAGTTAAAACAAACAATATGCTTAAAGAAGATCCTTCCATGTGTGAAGTTTATTTTATTTGAGTTACTTACTCGAGATACTAAATTTATGATATAGTTTAAATGTTAATTTGTACTAAACTCTACTCTCTTAAATTTGGAAAAAGCTTCGTCTAATTTAGGAAGAAAAATATTAAATGAACTTATTAAGGTGTAGGAAAAATAGTCATTAAAACAAACCTTGTAGGAAGTTAAGGTGGAAACCTTTGGTAGTTAAGGCGTATACTTCTATCTAATAAAATAATCATAAGAATAAGAATAAGAATTGGGAAGTATAATGAGCATTACAAAATTTTGGGTATTCATTGGGTTAGATATAAGTTAATACAATTGCATCTCAAATTTTTTAAAAGAATATTTTATGTAACAAAAAAACTTAGTATGAGTTGTTTTCCTTGAAAAATTTTAGTATAAGTTTGGCAATTTAACTTCGAACAATGAAAAAATGGATGAATTAACTAAGACCTTAAGATTGATGGGTGGATGCTAGAATTATCTTTTATCTAAGTTTATATGATGTGAAGGTTTGCTTATCATCATAAACGCTTAGTAGATAAGTTTTATGTGAAGACAAATGTCCTTATTGTAGCACTAAGGGAGTCAATTGTGGTAGGAAGGATAAATATTAGTGTTATTAGTTGTTCTTACTTTTCTTCAATTTTCCTACAAAGATTGGCAATGTTTAAAACTTATATCACTTATCAAGTTAGGATAGTTTAATCGATGAGATTGTCAACTTAGGCTTAATGTCAGACTTAGTTTTGCCTTAGTTTGTGGTTATAAGTTGAAATTTTTTAATATCTCATTTTTTTTAAAGTTGGTAAATATTTAGGGCATGACAGTTTCAATCATATTCTGGACTTAGAATACTATTGGGATAACTATGTAGATGAGTATGAGGTGCAAAGAAGAAGCTAGATGAGACTAACCTTGAGACAAATAATCACATTTAGATTGAGTTGGGATTCCCAAGGCTTAGAAGATGAATCTACTTTACTAGATCCAATTTTTATTAATCATATTTAAACTTGACCCATTGTACTCATTGATTGGAGTATTAAGGAGGTTGGAAAGTTCAAAGAAAATACTACAATGGTATTGAAGATAACAAAAGAATGGATTGAAAAGAAGAGTGTAGAGAAGTAGAGCCCTCCTCCAAAATCATAGAACACTTAGCCTCAGGGTGAGAGCAGTTAAGAATCCTCATCATCAGGTGTGCAAACATCCCCTGCTCAATAGATGACATCATAAGGATAGGGTGATGATGATGATGAACCCACATAGAAGAGTTTACTAGAAATAACTTATGGAGAAGATGCTCTTGAGCCACTACAACAAGATAAGGAAAATCAAGTGGACAAAGAAGAAGAAGAAATGATTAATCTGGGTACTTCACTTTCCTAGGCAAGTGCTCGCTCTTCTCCTAAATCATCTCCTCATAGGAAAACATATAATTCTCCTAAGGTAGGTCCAACCCCTCCTTCTTCTCCTAAAGATAGACCTTCTAGTACACCTCCTTTGAGGAGAGTTTTTCAATTTAGTTCTCCTAGTTCTAGGTTAGCAATAAAATCTACTCTCATCTCATGTCTTGAACAAACCCTATCCAAGAAAAGGAAAAAAATCTGAATAAATATTCTAAACAAGGATCTTTTTGGTCAATTGATACAAAGGAACCCAAAGCCTAAAAAGTTAAAAACCACATATAGACTACTTGAGGATGATAGCACCAGAAATATGTATGTGGAAGTGGCTCATCCCTTTGTATAGAAGGAGACAAGTCAAGCTACTACCAGTGATTTCAATATCACCAGAGTAAACCTAGGACCTTCCATAAGAGATGGTGATGTACATAATTTCCTAGTAATAATAGCAAGGTTAGTGGAGAGAACATCCAAGGACAAGAAGAGAAACTATGAATTGAAGAGCCAGGTGAAGCTTCTTGCTGATTTCTTGAAATATGTTCTTTATATAACTCTGCAATCAATCACTCGAGCTGAGGATACTTTTGACCCAACATCCTCTATGGGGAAGGAAGTGGTAAGTAAAATGTAGAATTACAAGGCCTTAGGGAAAGATACAAAGGAGTGGACTACTAACATCTTAAACAAGGGGAAGATATTTATTATTGATATGAAAAAGGTGGGTAAAGATATGGATTCCATGAAAGTTGAAATTAATAAAAATGTCACCTCAAATAAACACAAAGAGGTTGTTTGGACAACTACTAATGGTGATCTCAAGGGGATGATGGAATTGGGCCTTGACAAGTTGGTTAGTGAAAATATCCTCTTGAATGTTCTAGAAAATAAATGTGTCATGTAGAATAGGAGTATGGAGTGAAAGCTCTTCATTGTCAAACAAAGCATATTAAAATTTGGAAAAGTATTAAATGAATGCAACACCATTAGGGATGAAATTGAGAAGAATCTTTTGGGTATCGGTCTTCATATTAGGAAAGAAGGAAACACTAAGGATGAGGACAAAGAAAAAGTGAAAGAGAGTTTCAAAGGAATGATCTATAGCATCTTCAACAAGGAACAATTCAACATTGAAAGCCTAAGGAAGCTTAGTAGTATTGACTTGGTTCTTTTCCAATTTGTTGGGCTTGCTACAACCTACATGGGAAAATTTGAGGTGGGAAAAGAAAACAAGGCTCTTTGGAAACTCGGAGCTAAAAATGTCATTATCCCTTAGTATGGAGATATGCCACCTATCGTAAAGGCTTACTATGTATACCGAGCTAGGAATGCCACACTAATGTCATAGTTAGTCAAAGGAGTAATGAACAGAGCACCACCCTAGAAATGTTTTTATTTTCTTAATTATCTTTTATAAGCTTTATGTTATAAGTTAAAAGAATTTCTTTAATATTGGGTATTTATTTTTAAAGAAGTGATTATGCCTGCTTGATATTTATGTAATTAAGTTGAACCTAAAACTCTCTTAACAACACAATTTTGGAATAGATATGCAGAATTGAGAATTCTTACATCTATGTGCATGTGATAAAATTTCATTTGGATGAAATAGGAATCTAATTGAAATTTTTGTGTTCAATTTATTCCTTGTGTTATGTCATTTCTATGTGAATGAGTAACATATTCATCTATTTGGTTAAATTTAGTTCTGATGTTATTTCAAGCTAATTATTTCCTTCCACTTATATGAGACTTTTGTTGGTCAATGTGCCATTAATTTATATTTTCTCTTATATTCATTCATTGCATTCAATGCTTAAAGGCTTTTGAGTATTGAATATTCATTCCTTTCCTACTTTTTGGTGAAAAAATCATCATTTTAAAATTCATATTTTTAGGATTTTATTGAAAATCTAAAGAGGGAGTTGTACCTCTCAAAAATTTAGAGAGAAATTATTTCACATAGAAACATTTAACTCAACTATTGATAATTGATTGCATCTGATTTGGGCAAAAGACTTAAATTTATATCATAAATTTAAAAGGTGCAAACCTATTAGCCAACACTATGTATATACATAGCTTAACATATATTATATATATAATATATGCATAGCTTATATTATATATTATATATAATATAATATTAGTTAGCATAATATAAGTATACATATTAAATAGTACTTTAATGAATAGAATAAAAAAAATTCCTCATCTCTTTTAAATATTTTAAATTATCATTTTATGGTTCTTTCTTATCTTTCCTTCATTCATCAACTTATCTTTCTTTCATTAATTATAGCTATTATTGTTTCTAAATATTTATATTTAAATTTATAATTATATTTTCTAGCTCACTTTTGTTTTCAAGCTTTCTTGAACCTTCTCTTTTTAGTTCCTTTATCTTTATGTCCAATCTTTGTCCTATTAGGCCCTTAATTAATATGTCTTTCCATGTTTTTTCTCTTGTTTTTGCTTTCTAGCTCTTAGATCAATTTAGTCCATCTTGGTGCCTTTTTTCCTGTGCCACCCTTCTCTCACCTCCCTCTTTCCTACCTTTTTATGTAATTCTTGGTCTACAACTATTCATTTTCCTCCTTGTGCTCTCTACTTCATCCTGATGATGGATCATAGAGTGTGATCCGAAATCTTGATACAAAAAATAATGACACAATCTAATCCAAAAACATTTAGCAATAAGTTAATATGAAAGTTGACGTTGAATGGAAATAGTTGTGTTTTAATATACACACATTTTAATATTTATTTAAAAATATATATTTATCAAAAATGGAAAAAAATATCGATGCACTAAATTTTCAAGTTACAAATACACACAAAAAATTTGAAGGAAAAAAAATACTATATAAAGATTGATGTCTCATGTAACTTTATTTTTCAACATTTTATCAACAACTAAATTATAAAGTAAATTTATAAAAAGACTATATTCAGTTTTTTTTTTTTCAAAAAAATATAAATTTAAAATATACTAAAAATACACATTTTATTAGTTAACATCATTTCAAAATTAAAAAACATATATGCCACTTTTAGTGATTCAAGTTTAAAAGTTGGATCAATGTTGGTTGTTTCATTTATAAAAGTATGAAACGACTTTGCATTTTTACCCCACCCATGCTCATAGACATTTTATAGAATCCTTGACCCCAAGTATGAGAAGTTCACCTACAAATAAATGGAGGTGGATCTCGATGAGGATTTCTCTAAAGTTCCTACCCGCATTATATATAGAAAAGGAATCTAGAAATACATACTTGCTCCTCTAACATAAATTCATTACACTAAGTTTGAAGTGTTCCAAAGAAAGCTACTCAAGCCAGGCACTAAAGAATATTAGTAATAGTATAGTTGAGTACAAGAGAAGAAACTAGGTATCTAGAAAAAAAATCCATATTTCACAATAGAGGAGGGATGGGTTTGGATAATCCTTAGTCTAATCCATGACAAGTACATCTATCTCAAAAAACTGTATCAAATTACAAAAGATGTCATATAAGTAGTAACAAGGTTGTATGCATAAGGAGAAGTACCTTTGAAGGTCATGAAAAAACACTAAAGTCACAAAGTTTATAGGAACAATATATGATGGTAAAAGCTTGTAAATTACTAAAATTACAAACATGATAATAAGATATGCAACTATGGGAATGCCATATAAATTTTACTACACAAAAAAGGAGGACTCTACCACTGAAACATCTATTCATGTCACATTTCAAATGATATTGCAGGGAAAATGTATTGACCTCTATGAAGTACTATGAGAATAGCTCCTAGAAAAAATTAAATGGGCAAAGCAATGACACTATCAATTTAGGTATGGCACATTAATTATTTTCCTAACATTTTATTTTCTAAAAGATCTACTAGTATTTATGAGAAAGATATAAGAAACATCTAGATTAGTAGCCAACCAAATTAATGATCAAGTCTAAAATTTAAAGGATGCTACATCATTCATCATCACATATTGGAGATTCTTAAAATTCGTTCAATAGAAGTTGCAAAATAGGTATGCATCTCCTATGAGGTGGTGTAGAGACACATCAATGATATTGTGTTCCTAGTCAAAAAATACTACACCCTAATGGAAGTAAATAAGCCTCACAAGTCATGGATATCACAACTAACTTATGAAGCAAGCAATGCATAAATAAACTCATATGTAATAACATCATTTCAACTACTAAAAGATCCAAATGTAGATAAATTCACAACCTTCAAAGAGTTTATGGATAATTTGGCCAAAAATAAAACTAAGAGAAAAAGGGGGTTTGTGAAGGAAGAATCATAAGAGTAGAGAAATTTCACTTTGCTAAGCTACAAAAGATTGTAAGTAGGTGCCTCTCTAGCTACATCCACATAGTCAAAAGAAAAGGATGAGGTAAAGAGAAAATTACCTCTCCATAGAGTGGGCCATCAATAGAAGAGACCATTGAAGAACTCGTATAAATGAGTGTAGAATGAAAGAGGAAAAGAAAAAAATAGAAGGCATACAAGGAAACTTCCCCATCAAAAGAGAAGGAAAAAGAAGAAGAAAAATATAGTACAAAGAAACCATAGGATATTTAAAATAAAATCCTCTATTCAATGGTGTATTTACACAAAGCATATTGGAACAAACTATGGAATTATATGATGATATGGGCGATCCAAACAAAGCTATAATTGAAGCAACAATTATCGGATACATGGTCACCTTTCCAAAAACATTGGATGGAATGATTGGCCAATTTCCACAATAATTGGCCATTATCCTATAATAAATAAGGGAGCACATTGTAAAAGAGGAGGAGAAATTGAAAGAAAAATATTTAAAAGAGATCAATCCCTTAACCACTAATAAAAAAAGGATAAAATAACAAAAATATAGGCTAGAGAGCTTTATTCAAAGAAAAGAGTGGAAAAGATCATGATGAATTTGGATGTTACAAAGAAAATATAGGATATAATGGAATCCACTAAGATGGCTTATGCAAAAGTATAGGAGGAAGAAGCAAAGTTTCATGAAATTGCATCTCCCCCATTTGGAGGCACAAACCCTTCCATGTATCAAGAAATGTCTTTTCAATCACAATCATCTTTGGAAAATCCTTCTTCATCCACTTGGCATAGAAAAAAACAAGTCCAAAATTTGGCCACTCCACAATTGCTACAACTTCCACTAGTTGGTTCCTTGATAAATATTACTAATATCTCCCCCTTACAAAAGTTTCAAATTAGGGACATTTTTCATCAAATATCAAGGGAACGTATACTAAAACAACATATGGATAACACAAAGTAGCTAGAAGGAGTCATAAGTGACATTCAGTTAAAATTTCCACATATCTAAGGAGATTCATCTCAACCATTGGGGGTGCAAATTAAGCTTCTAGCATATGGCTTATTACATAATATGCAACAAAAAATATCCACCCTTTGCCTAATAATCATTGAAGAACTCAACAAGGAAAAATAGATGAGGAAAGGAAAAATTATACAATTTTTGATATCATGTTCGAATTTTGAACATCAAAACACTCAAAAATATATCTAAAATGATATTAATTTTTTATATCAAATTTTCCTACAATGGCCTAATCTCACCAAAAATCTTAAAACACAAATGGATCAAATTGAAAAAAAAAATCTTCAAATAAGGACTTCCTCTAATGCTCTAATGGATACAAATGACAAGATAAGAGTCCACCTAGAGGCACTTCATGCTTAGTTACAATAGGTGCAAGACCAACAAGAGAAAATAAGAAGCCAATTTAGACAATTAAGGGATGTAGTAAGCTTGTGGTTGGTACATATAACGTGTCTTATCTGAGATGCACAGAGGCTAGCTCAAAAAATTTATATTCTCACTACCTTGCTAAAAGCATACAATCTTCTAACATAGATCAATGTACAAAATCAGGTCTGGGTGATCCCACAATACTGGTTTACAATTTTTGGCCAAACTAGACATTGAACTGATTTTTTCTAACTAAATCTTCACTTTCAGACACCTATAGCGGCTAAACCATGAGGAATTTGTAGATGATGAAAAATAGTGATTTGTGACATTTTTTTTGTAGATTATAAATATATATTTTTAATTTTTTTTGGAATCTTATTGCACTTCTTTTTCCATCTCCTTCGAAAACTAGTTTTTTTCAGTAAACACCATTTTTAAGGAGTGACACTCACCATATAACACATAATTTTTTTCCATGAAGGAAAAAATTATAATTTTTTCAAATTTATATTTGTAACTATGATATCTAGTGCTTCAAATTGGTTTCATAGTGTTTTATTGAATATTTTTTTCTTAATCAAGTTTCGAAGTCAAACCAATTACAATTCAGACATAGGTGGACCGTATAACACAAATTTTTTTGTATGTATCAAAATTCAATTTTATTTTTTTTGTTGGATCAAGGACTTCAATATCTGCTGCACTCATATTTTTTTATATTTTTTTTGATAATATTCTATTTTTCCACATGTGCAGAACAAAGAGCTTGATTTTCGGTGAAAAACCTACATTCACAAGAAGTAAAAAATAAATATAATAATAAGATTAAATTTATTTAAAATTATACTTTTTGGGAAGCTTATAATAAGGGCTACATACTTACAAAAAATAAATTTTAAATTAATTCATTTGATCCCCCAAAAGGTAAATCAAAACTATTTTTTTATCAGCATTTTGATAGGTGTAAAGGAGACTCTATTATAGGTATGGTTTTAATACTAGCGGGGTTCTATCCAAGGGGGATTGATCTAAGGTGGTTTGATCAAACCCTATTCAACTGGAATCATTAAAATGGAACTTATAAAGGCTTAAATCATTATATTTTCTAAAAATATGTGATTTCAGAAAAAATCAGAATCTCTTAGAAATTGTAAACCAGCATTGTGAGATCACCCCACTCCTCCAAAAAGTTAAATTTAAATGGGATAGAATCTTCACCCACCTTAAGGATACTTGAAAAAGCATCCTTCTAGAAAAATACAAAAATTTACATGTCTTGAGGAGAGGACAATTTGAAAATGGGGGATGATGTTGGTAGGGTAAGCAACAGAGTAGGGGCTAGAACATAGATACAATGTAGAAAAACCTAGTGCAAACCACTATAGAAGGGATGTGAAGCCTAATTCCAACATTACATCAAGGAAGGGATGCATTTTTTAAGGGAAATATCTCAATATGATATATATATATATATATATATATATATATATGAATATATATATATATGAATATATATATATATGAATATCTTATGATCTCTAATATGATATATGACTGGTATAATTTATGTCCCACATGAATAGATTAAGTATAAATTTCGTACTTAGTTCCAAGACTTGATCCTCTCCTTTTACTAAGTCTAGGGTGTAAACAAAAAATATAAAGAATGCTTGGGGCTTGGAACTCTGATTTGTGACTCCCCACTTTTCTTGCTAAAACACTTCCACTAGTAAAAAATAGTTGGGAGATCTTTATTTTATTTTTCATGCCAAGTAGGGTGGTGTATTATGCCAATAGGAAATCATTAGACCTTCCATGTACATGCATATCTAATTTTTGGATTTGATAAGTTATTTGTAAATGTGCATGTAGCTTAGACACTTCACTGGATCCCTTGTGGTGTAACTCCACATTATATTCATACCTTAGCCCCATTTAATTCATTAAATTTAAACACATGTAGTATTTATTTATTTTAATAAAAATAAGCTAGAAAAATATTAAATTAAGGGAGTTTAGAAGAATAATCCCCAGACCAATAGTCTAAAATTTATTAGTTGAAATATAAAAATTTGGTGATACCTTAAGTTTAATTCCCAAAACCTAGGGTAAATGGGCCATCATTTCTAGGATTTCATTAGGATGCAAATCAACAAGGTGCATAGATTGACTTTCAATCTCCAAGGTGAGTCAATCGGACCTGGATCTAGAGCTTTTTGAGTCTTAGGGATGAATTGGAGATGATTTGGAATGATTGTCCTAATAGAAATATATGACCTAATATGATAAATGCAATTTACTAGAATTAAACAGACTGAAACAGTAATTTACAAGTGGATTTGGAGAATGAAGACTGATGTCTACTTGCCCAAAAACATTGGTCTGGCTATGCCTATAAGGACCAGGTTTCCCAATGGTTACTCAATCTTTGTTAAGGTGTCTTGCTAGACTTTTGGGGTCCTTTGGTGATGGATATGATCTTCTATTTTCTAGCTGTAAACATGTCAGAATATCGTCACTAAATTTTGCAGGCGAGTTTTTGTGGCTTGAAAAATTTGATGACAACAAATGCAATAATACAACATGTATATTTAAGCACTCTTCAATCCTATTCAAACTTGTAACTCTCACATTCACAAAGAGGGAAAATATTGTGCCATATAGGATCTTGCCTTAGTCAAACCCCGTATAAGTGTTCCCACTTCCACAATGGCAATGCCAATGATAAACCAATAATGGAAAGGAAGGAAATGATGAATGAACACCATGCTACAGCTCATCACCCTTCAATGGATTCCTTGAAGGACTAAATTCATGCACATCACTTCAAGGATTTAGATCTTGCTTGATAGATTTTCTTGAATTCTTCGAGACCTACAACAATGTTAGCCTTCACAAAACATGAACATGAACACACATAGAATTTGACATGAAGTTGGATCTTGAATTGCTGCAATAAAATTTGATAATGCTGCTTTTGAATTTCTCTTGAAAATATTATTTGATCAATATATGTTTATTTAGCTCTTGTTATATTTCAAATGATAAAATAACTAGGTATTTATATGCAATTGTTTTAATTTCTTGAAAAATTAGATTCCAAAAGTTGACACTTCATATTTGAATTTTGGATGTTAAAATGCTGCCAACAACATATTTACATTTGGGTCTTGACTAAGAATGGGGATTCAGTCACCCATGGGAAACTATGTCTTGGCCCAAATTTCCAAGACACTCAAAGTTAGGGACAATTTAATGATTGGATGCATTTTTTTAATGCTTGTCTTCCTTCGAAAATGGTAAAAATTAGGATTTGGAATTCATAATTTGGAATATTAGGAGCTTAATTTTTTTAAAAACCAAAATACTAAGAGGGGGGTGAATTAGTATTCCCTAAAATTCAGTAACTTAAAAGTGCATTGAAAGCATCACATTAAACTTACAAAAATGGAAAGAACAATTAAAGCATGCATCACAACAATCAACACAAGAACACTAGATTTATGTGGAAAACCCTTGAAAGGGAAAAAACATGATAAGGATTAGCTCACAATATATCATAACCAGTTACAACATATTACATGAGGCTCACTGCCCAAGGAAGATCACTTCTAGAATTATAAAATATATAGAAAAGAGTGGCTCACTACCAGATTTTGAATTGCTAACAATGCATCTACAATATTCTAAAGAAACAGTTCTAGTTAGGCTCAATAAACTAAATTTACACACTTCATACATCACCACTAACACCTTTTTCACTTCAAACTCTCACTCATCCACATCTACCATACACCACACTGAATTGACCCTCTATATATATATATGTATATATTTCATAAACACTCATATCATTAATTAGATCAACCTAATTAGATGAAACGTGTGGCACCATAACCTATCATCTCACAACTCTATCAAACATACCTTGAAAAATAAACAAAAATGTGTTCTTTACCAAAATAGATCGACATGACCTACAATCACTCCTATCAATTTGCTTCATACTTAACTTAATACCCCATGACCCTAAAATCCTTAGGTCAAAACCACACAACAAAACTGGTGAAGCAACAACTGAATGAACCATCTATTCATTTATAACTTGACACACAGACCAAAAAACCATCTAAACCTTAGAGTGCACACTCATTTGAAACCTTCAAGCACTTCCTCAAATCCACAAATCATAATGATCATCCATAGTGGAATTTGGAGCATTCCAATATGAACTCTGCTCATGTAACTATGTCTCTACTTATCTTGATATTTTTCATCAATATATTTAGATGTGGAAGACTTAGAACCCTTAAAATTTGGATATAAACAAGTTCAATACATACCATTATTACCTCAAAAATGGATGACAAGATATTGTAGTGCAAAGCAATGCGAACCACACAACTTATTCTTTGTTACATTACAGTCTCAGTCAAAAACTTATCCAATTTCCCAAAAACACTTGGAATACTCTGGAATATATTCATACTAATGTACCATCACTTCTACAATGGGTTTCCATCAATGAAAACACCATACATCAACATGCTCATGTTGTAAACAATCTCCCCCTTTGTCATTAATGGCAACACACTTGTCCAAAACACTCCCTCTTTGACATCAAGGGTAAAGGGCACAAAAAAGATACTTCTCTTATTCACTCCTTGATGAAGGGTACTCCCCTTACAATCTGAAAATCACAAAAACAACATAGAATTCACAAACAATATGCAAGAAGGAAACAAAGATTTTCTATTATCACTTAAATGAAAATGAAATTAAAACATTACAATTGTCATCACATGGGCGTTCTAATTACATAAATCTGCAAATCGGAGCCACAATCCACTGTATTCTACCCCCTCTCTATAACCCCCATTCACATCCTTTATTTGGAAGGTGTAACCATCCTGGAATCTTCTAGAAAGTGTAACTTCATCAAGAAGATATTTTTGAAATTTTATTAATTTTGGTAGTACAGCTTCACGAGGTCATAAATTTTGATCCGACCATCTAATTTTCAATTATAATACCTTTTCAAGAAGCTCTTGAGAAGGTGAACCCTCAAAAGTGGTACCAATTTGTAGAACACTTTTATTTTCCACTAATTTTTAGGACCATCTGAAGCCTCTAAATGCCTCAAAATTGACTTTGAATATTTTGACAGGATTTTCAAAAATTGAAACTTTAATATCTCTCAAATGACAAATAATATTGAAGTGATTTCTTCACCATTAGCTTCAATTTACCATTTCAAAGGCCTATGTAAAATTTTGTGCCCAACTATGCATAAATGCAAACTTACTAAAATAGTAACCCTACCAAATTTAACCCTTGTTGAAAAGAAACAACACTTTTTTTGGGTGATGCAAGATTACCCTTACACCTTGGATGCTCCTACATCTGACACTTGGGGTAAATTGAAAAGTGACCCTATCACTTCTCAAGAGTTAGAGGGAATCCAATATGGTTAACCTCAATCTCAAATAATCATGATGAATCTTCAACCGGATTTCCTCTCCATTTCACCAAGTACTTTGCATATTGTGTGTTTCTTGTACTTCTACCCACATAGTTATCCAAAATTTCTTCTATCTCTTCCTTCTCTAAAGTAGGTGCTATAACATTCCACCATGCCTCTATCAATTCATTCTCCTTATCTCCTTCATGATATTCTATCAAATCAGTAATGCTAAACATAGGTGAAACATGAATCTCACTCGACAAATCTACCTCATGCATTTCCTAAATCATGTTTCTTCAATATTTTACATGGTCCAAACTTCTTCATCTATAACTTGTTATATGTACCAACTAGAAACCTCTCCTTTCACAAATGAACCATGACTTTGTCTCCTACCTAGAACTCCTTATACCTCATTTTCTAATCTACCTTAGCCTTATATTGTGAGTTCATCTTATTGAAATGTTTCTTCACCTCTTCATGCAAATTCTTCAGGTGCTCAGCAAAATCTTCAGCCTTGACACTACTCTTCTGCCCCTTAGCCATCTTCCTCAATTCAGAAACAGTTCTTGGACTACTCCCATACACAATTTGGAATGGTGATTTAGTAGTGCTTCTACTAAAAAAAATTTTGTAAGCAATTTTTTCCTATGGTAAAATAAAATCCCATCTCTTGGGTTTGTCTCCTATTAAGCATCTTAGCAAGATACCCAAAAATCCTAGTCACCATCTTTGATTGTCCATCTATCTATGGATGGTGTGAAGAACTAAACTTCAAATCAATCTTCATCTTCTTCCACAATGTCCTCTAGAAATACCCAACAAATTTGGTATCTTGATCTAAAAATATGCTCTTAGGTAGACCATGTAGTCTCACCACCTCTCTCAAAAAATAATTCTACAACATGAACATCATTGGTCTTATGATATAGAATGAATTTTAACTTCTTCAAAAATCTATCCACCACTGCAAACATGGAATCATGCCCTCTCTATTTCCTTGGAAAACCAAGAACAAAATCCATATTAATTTCCTGCCATGTCCTCTCGGGTATAGGTAATGGTTGATACAACCTAGTATTTTGACTTGTTCCTTTTGCCATATGACATACTCTACAACTTTACACAAAATTCTTTACATCCTGGTACAACTGTGGCCAATTGTATCGCTCAACAACAATAGCAATGGTCTTATCATGACCAATTGTCCAACTAATCCTCCATTGTGTTTCTCCTTTATCAGGTTCTCTCTCATGGAACTCTTTGGAATGCACAACTAATTCCCTCGAAACAACATACCATCTTGGATTATAAAATTTGACCATCTCATCCTATCCAAAGTTATAGGTTCCTTGCAAGCTTTCTAAGCCTTTTCAAAATTAGGATCCTCGAGATACAAACTCTTGAGTTCATTCAACCTAACAAGTATAATATGCATTTTTATTAACAAATTTTTCCTCCTACTTAAGGCATCTACAACTCTATTAGATCTTCCACTCCTATGCTTCAAAAAAAATGTATAACTTTGCAAAAATTCAACCCATTTCAAATGTATTTGATTCAACTTCCCTTGACTATTCAAATATTGTAAATATTGATGATTAGTAAATACAAAACTTTTTTAGCAACAAACAGTGTCTCCATTTCTTCAATGCTTGAACTATAACATAGAACTCTTGATCATAAACAAAATATTTCTTCTTTGCATCATTCAAATTTTCACTAAAATAGGCAACGGGGTAAGTGCAAGAAGTTGGGTCCATGAAGAGGGGAAGTTTTGGCCGGAAAAAAAATTCTCACGCAAAATGCATACGTGTTATGGATCGCATACGTGATCCTAAATTAGTAACGCGTACACGTTATGGTTCGAGGATATGAACCTAAAACGCGTACGCGTTTCTAAAAACTATTTAATTTTTTAAATAAGCAACTGTGAAAGTTATTTTCACAGTCGATTTCAGTGTGCCAGGAGAAGGAGAAGCAGATCACGTACGCATTTTGGACGGCCGGAATCTGCCAAATTTTCACTCTCACCTCCTCCCATCAACACACCTGACCTCAGCGACCTCCAAGTTGGTTGAATTCTACAATATTTTTGCGTTATAATTGCTATTTAGTTATTTTTGTTTTATAATTGCTATTTAGTTATTTTTGTTTAGTTTGTTTTAATTTAATATTTAATAGTTTTTAAACTGCATTTAATTAATCGAAAACATCAACGAAACAAACAACATAAAATTTTAAATCAAAAACCTAAATTTGACACATTTAGTTTTGAAATTTGAAACCCTAAACTGTAGGTTCTAAAAAACTAATTTACTTAGACCGTTAATCCTTGGACTAAAACCCTAGAAAACGTAACGTAAACTAAAACCCTATTTGTAGGTTAAAATTAGGTTAAAGCTAGGGTACAATTAGGGTTTGGCTTAAACTTTAATATATATTATATAGGTAGATTTCAAAATTACAATTAGGGTTATGATTAGGTTTACTTGTTTAATATTAAAGAATTCAATTACCTGCTTCTAGGGTTAAAATTCATTCTAGGGTTAGGATTCTAAGATAAATATTTGGGTAAGGGTTGAGGTTAGGGTTTGTATTCAACTAGGTTTAGAGTTAGGGTTATATTTTTATTAGGGTTAGGGTTAGGATTATGAAATTATGAATTAAAATTTAAGATGCAGGTTAGGGTTGGAGTTAGAATTAGCCCCATCAATTGGTGTAGGGTTCTAGGGTTGGGGTAAAAATTAAATTAAGAGTCTAGGGTTAAATGGTTGTAATTTTGGTGAGAGTTAAACATTCAATCAATATTTAATTAGGTTTATGATTAAAAATTTTATATGCATTTAGGGTTAGTGTTCAACTAAGGTTATGATACCCGATTTAATTACAATTAGGGTTAGAGTTCAAGTTAGAATACATTAGGGTTCAAGTTATAATTAGGGTCTATGGTTCAAGTTATAATTAGCCTGTCTATGGTTCAAGTTAGAATTAGTGTGATAAAAATTCTAATATAAGGCAACATATCCCTAGATGAAATCGTATTTTAAAAAATTCCTCATCTATATCGATTAAATTTTTTATCTTAAACTTGAAAAATAAATCTATTAGCAATGTCTTCTTGAACTGAATTCTCCAATTTTGCATCTCTAACAATTGTTTTTCTAATCTATTATTTAACATGTTCTTGTTCAACTTGTTCTTCTATGTGTTCTTGAATTTTGTCTTAAACATATTCAAGTTGTTTATATGAACATATTCAATATGTTCAACTTGTTCTTAAACTAGAAGCCAACTTAAGAAGATGCAATGAATTCATTTACAAATACATATGCACACATGCATACAATTTAAATCAATATATTAAAAAATCCTTCAAAAAAATATATCATGTGCATATATATTGGGCCCATTACACCCTAAATCATAGAGAATTTCCCTCAATTTTTTTATGATGTTTGTAAAGGTTGTTCTATTCTAGGGTTTTGTTGTCATTAAAATCCATGTACTCTAGTAGTTTTTTAGTTTTGAAACTATGTATTTGAGCCAATATCCCTGTACTTAGGTACCTAAGGTTTTTGATGGTTTCATAAGGATTTAAAAATCATGAATACTAGTGGAACTTTTTAAAACACATAGGGTTTTAGTCTTATTTCTTCAATTTTTGTTTCTCACAATCTTAGTTTTCAAAGAGTTTATTTACAAACTTATATAACAATGGGGTCTTTAGGTGTGATCAACAAAGTTTATTTTTAGTAGAGATAATTGTGAGGTATCACAAGACAATGCATTTCCCTCAATTTGTTATAACAACCATAGAATTTTAGTCATAACATATTGAATTTTCATTTCCTTCACTCTTGATTCAACATAATCTAGGTCGATTGTTACCATTTTGTCAAAGGGGGTCCTAGAACATCAACTTATAGATTTTCCTTCATTATTATTACTCAAAATTTAAAAAAATCAAGAAATTAAAATGTATAAATCTAAATTCTATAATTGGTGAAGGATTGGGTTGCAAACTTTCTTGGATTTGACCCTACCGAATTGGTAGTTTGGATTCCTTATTTTTTTGCATAATTATTACTTTTAATCACTATAATTTTAATTTATTTGCATCCTTTAAGTTTCATGTAGTATACTATTGTTTAATAATTTATTATTAAAATAATATTTAATTCTCATACCTTTTATGTCTCTCATATGAACAATATTTTGTGTTCTATGGTAACTCCTATTATCATTTCCCCTTTTCAAATACCATGATTCCTATGTTTCTATTATTATATGTTTAAATGTATCCTTAATATGTTTAAATGTATCCTTATAACCAATTTTTTTAATTTCTAGATCTTAATGGTTATTACATTATTCTAATATACATATATAACTTTCAAAATCCCCAAATCTTGAAATAGATGTCTACAACCTTATATGTATACATCACATGAGCCATATAATCCTATCTATCAACCCTAAACCATAAAACCTAGATATCTTTCAGACTATATGTAAACTCCAAACCATACATAATCACATATCATTAATCAAGAAAACCCTAGACACTAAACCCTACATTCTAAAATATGAACACAAACCCTTACCCAAAACTCAAATTGTAAACCACAAACTTGAAATTTTCAAAACTTGTACAAACTTAAATTATAAACTTTAATGTGTACATGTTATGGAGTTTTAATGAACATTGTGGATTTTTTAATGTTATAAATTGAATGGTCTTCAAATGAATTGTATTTTGAATTTGTGCATGTTCAATGTGATTTTTAAATAGTTCTTTCAAATTGTGTGCATTATTTAATATGTTTGTTGATATAGTTCTTTCAAATGGGGTAGCAAGCTAAGTGGGTTTAACCTTGGGGGAAACTCTGTGGTTAAGCATGCTTGAGTTGGAGCAGTACTGGGATGGGTGACCTCCCGGGATGGACCAATGCTTCACCTCTATGAGCATCACCTAGATGCAATGAGTGCTAAGTGGACCATTCATTATCAAGAGAGATGGGTTCTTGTGAACCACTACTCATGAATCATGGGTCAATGAGTTTGACTCGAAAACTACATGGTTGAATCCTAATAGCAATATCATATTTTTTTATTTTTTAACATGTGCAGTTGCCATTTGGTTGTACATTCACATGGATCCACTATTTAGCATAGAGGATTTTATGCCTAAACCACAAATTCTTGTAGATCCCATAGATCCAAACCCACCACCACAAGAAAACCCCATGCCTCCAAACCCTCCACTTCATAACCCCCCACCTCCTAACCCCCCACCCCCTATAGTAGACCAAGATCAGTTGAGAGAGGGCATTAAGGAAAATCTTATGGTCATTCAAGAAAATATAGATCTGATAAAAAATGAGCCTAGAATTCCCCCCCATCTCTCACGGTTTGCATCTACGATGCAAATTATTGTCGATTCTGTTCGATCTATTGATGCGGACCTAGATAGGTTCCATCAATGGAGAGACGAGAGGAGACAATTCTATGCAGATGGATTGTCTTATAAAGAAATTAATGACCTTAAAATTACCAAAGAAGCCCTGTGCCAGTATTTTTTTAACCCCCAAACTAGCCAACCAATTCCACCCACCAAAAAACGAATTTCAATTTTATGGTGTAGGCACCCCTTGATAGCTGCACATTTTTGGGATAGATGGTGGATGGTGTTTGATACTCCACCACATGGCAATTCTGAGGTGCCCCTATACTTTTTGAGAAAGTTATGGGCAAAGTTTGAGTTGGGTTTAAAACCCAACTATTTTGATATGAGGTCATTTCAAGGAGCTAGGCGTGGCATGCCCCAACATAGATTAGGAGCATGTGTTGATCCTCAGCGACGTGCTCCAATTGCTCCTATTGTTCCTCCTGCTTCTCCTGGTGTTCCTGCTTCATTTCAGCAGCAGACCATGTTATCGACATTAGGAGCATTGAGTTCACTTTCAGGACATCTCACTCATCAGACTTCACACGCGGCGGCTGAAGTGGTCAATAGAGAGCATGGAGGCTCCAGCAATAGGAATACTCAGGCATCCACTTTAGGTGACCCACCTATGTCTGAGACAGAGTCATTTATGGATTTACTATATTCTGAGCATCATCTTACACAGGTATGTTCATCTTTTGAACCTAATTTTTTTTTTTGGAATGTGCAAAATTCATGTTTAAATAATAACATCGAATTATATATATAATACAATATTAATTCAATAAGTGTTTGGTGTAGACGCATGATCAGACAATGCCTGAAACTCAAAATGATCATGTCTATATGTCGAGTGTTGTAGATATGGGCCCACCTTTTGGTCAGGTACTTAAACCAATATATATTAAATTTAGTTTGTGTGGATATATATATCTAATTTATTTTGAATGTTTACACATGATGTGTGATTGTTATATATTATATCTAGATGCAGGGAGGTTAGATGAGCATGCCTAGTGCTGACCAAGCACAAGTTGTGGTGAGCGCTCCTAAGTCATCATCAGCTCGGGTGCGTTCTTTCAAAAAGTTTGTTATGTTTGAATTAAATACACATCATAGATTTAATTTAATTTTTACATTTACATACACATGCGCAATGATCTATACAAATTGTTGTACATATATATGCAAGCATTTCATGAGACACCCATTGCAGGTGCACCTGAGACATCATCAACATTCATGCATGGGCAATCTCAGGTGCGTGATCTTGAGGTCATATCATTCAAGGTTTTAAACTTTACTAAATATCCTAAACAATTTTTACGGATCTTTTAAATATATATATATTCGAGGTTTTAACATATTGATTGCTTTATATTAATATGCAGGATATAGTAGATTAGGCATTTGGATCTTCTCAAGTGACAGTTATGCTACCTGTTGAACAAAATGTTCCAGTAGATCCACATGATCATATGGTAAATTATTCATGTCTTAAAAATCATTTTTATTGTATTTACTAGATATTTAATTAATTTATTTTTTTTATCCAAAAGTTTATATTTTGTCAGGTTTAAATATGTTTAATTATATCAAAATTTATAAATAAATTTAAATCTAATTTCAAGTTACTTGTACTCTTTTACAGCATGATGTAGGTACATCTAATCGACCTGGAACAAAGAGGAGACTTGATTTGACTGATCAGCCTGATAGTTAAATGGTTTTAAATTTTAAATAGACCAGACATCTCTAGTTTTATTTAAACTTTTATGTGTTGGACTTGACATATACATATTTTTGTTTATTTATATCAGATGAATTTAATGTGATGATTATATATATGCAGTCAATTATGATCATGTTATGTTCATTTTGATGATTATATGCACTCATATGTATATGTAGATCTAGATATTTTATCTAATTTTCAAGTAATACATGCACTAGATATAAATTCTTATCTCTACAATCAAATTTCATAAATATATAATTTATCACATGGTTAAAGGTGATAAATTTAAATATTCCTTAAATAGTTTAGATTATATTCATAATAAATTAAGAGCTCGCGTAATTTTAACTATTTACCAATTCTAGAAAATATTTGAACAATTATATGAAATGTATAATCTATAAAATTGGAATGAGATTTTTAAAATGTTACTAATAAGTTAATTGAAAATCATACAACTATACAACATGATGAAACATATATGTGTGCACATGTATATCCAATTATTTAGCTTATCAATTTTTACGTGAAGACCAAAAATTGATATTTACATAGTCTCTTGATAAAATAATTTTTCAGTGACAATCACATGGTAGACCGACTTGATGAGAACCTGCAAAAATAATTAATGTAAACTGTAAGTAGTTCTATAATTTTTTTGATTCATTTAAGTAAATATATAGTAAAAGTTACAAAATTGGATCTTATAAATTTCATAAAAATTCAAATGATGTTTTCCATAGGATGGATGAATGGGATGCATGTCATGAACCCTAAGGTATGGCTTAATGGGTCCTATGAGAATGGCTTAAGGGGAATTATGCGAGTGACTTAAGGGATGCAATATTGTGGAATAAGGGTACATGTAAGAGGATATGACTTAAGGGTCCTAAACCCTAAAACCCTAAACCCTCTTAAGGGGATGCAAGAGGATATGACTTAAGGGTAAACCCTAAACCCTAAACCACGTGACCTAAATCCTAGGAGATCAACCCTAAACCATTAATCCATATAAATTTGTTATTCTAAGCATCACATGAATCCTAGAAACCCTAAACCCTAAACCACGTGACCTAAACCCTAGGAGATCAACCCTAAACCATTAATCCATATAAATTTGTTATTCTAAGCATCACATGAACCCTAGAAACCCTAAACCCTAAACCACGTGACCTAAATCCTAGGAGATCAACCCTAAACCATTAATCCATATAAATTTGTTATTCTAAGCATCACATGAACCCTAGAAACCCTAAACCCTAAACCACATGACCTAAACCCTAGGAGATCAACCCTAAACCATTAATCCATATAAATTTGTTATTCTAAGCATCACATGAACCCTAGAAACCCTAAACCCTAAACCACATGACCTAAACCCTAGGAGATCAACCCTAAACCATTAATCCATATAAATTTGTTATTCTAAGCATCTCATGAACCCTAGAAACCCTAAACTCTAAACCATGTGACCTAAGGGGATGGCTTAAGGGGATGTCTTAAGGGGTGTTGAGAGAGTGACTTAAGGGGATGCAAGAGGATGGATTAAGGATAGATATACAAGGATATGGATTAAGGGGTCCTAATAGAATGAATTAAGGGGAATTAATAGAGAGACTTAAAGGGGATGCAAGCGGATGGATTAATGGCACATACAAGGATGGCTTAAGGAGATATGAAATAAATTATAAAATTTTTATAAAATGACAATGAGTTAAATTTAGTTTCATATTTATACTCTCAACTAAATGTATCTACAACTATATATAGTTACCTATCTCTAGATTCGAATTCCATTGTAATAAGAGTGCATCTCCTCTCTTTTTTGTAAAACATCTAGTATCAAGGGAGACCTGAAACAAAAAATGATATAAAACTTTAATAAGGAAATGAATTTAAAGACAAATATATATATCAATTAAATATATACATACAACTAGATATACTTACCAATATTTATTTACTCTGTTGTACCATCCACATCCTCTCTTTTTTGTAATGCATCTATGATTGTCTCATGATCATCCATTGAAAGTGTCCATAAAACTTTATTAGCAGGCCTCCCGTGATATCTAACTAGTTTTATATTGGTTGCCAAAATCAAATGTGAATAATGTATAATCTTCTTGTGTCTTTCATAATCTTCAAATGCAGGCAAGCCATTCTTTCTTATCAAATATTTTCGAAGCCAGGTGCCAACAACAACGACTGAACCAGTTGGATACTCAAAGTTATCATCATCCACTCTAGGATGTACCAACTTATATTTTCTCTCAACACATCTAGCCAACCAGTACTCTGTCTCCTCTTCATTCCCCTCGGGTGCAACAACAGCATACACATGTCCTACAAAAATAGATAAAAAATTCAATAAAGAGCACGACTTATATTTAATTCATGTATATAAACATGCATACATATAAAATTCATCTCAATAAATAATGTACCTTCTTGTACAAGATCAGAAACATGGTCATAATCATCTGATGCGAACGCTTGATTATCTTCAATTATTGTTCCATGTTGAACATGTGTCGATGTAGGTGTTAAGGCTCTTTGTTGCCATTGTTCAACCCATTCCATATTTTCACAAGCCTCCCAATCACCTGCAATACAAAATTGACAAAAGCATGCCAACTCCCTTGTCCATATTGTCCATGTGTTTGCATTCGAACTCTTAAATGAATGCCATTTTGCAGATCCATTAATTGTTTCACAATCTTGTCGAGAACAAATATCATTTTCTTCAACTAACCAAAAGAAGCGGTGAATTATTGAGCTCTCACTTACTCTTGTAGATAATTTGGTATTGCACCAATCTACAATTGCACATGCATCTCTAAATTTTGCAGCATCCTCAAATTTTAGTTGCTCTCTAGCAAGAGCTCTTTTCACACATGCACCTACTCCATTGTGTTCTCCCTTACCATGACCGGCTTCAAAAAAACTCCATATGTGCTGGATATTATTTTCCTTATGAACTCTACATAACCAATAAAACATCCTAGCATTTTTGAATTGACCCGTGCAATTATCTGACCATATGAGATGTTCTAGCAATTGAATTCCTCTTTCTTTTAAATTTAAGTAAAATATATCAAAACAATATTGAATAAACTCAGATGAATGTAATCGATTATCACTTACATAAAAATGGTACTCTCTCAAAAAAATTATATTATCTTCTCTACTATCATCTGCATGTCTATAAACAATATGAACAAAAATAGATACTTGCATTGAATTATAATACTGTGATTGAATTTCTTCTTGTGGAGAAAGAGTATAATTTTTAGCAAAATCAACAACTGACAATATAGTTCCAATTGGGAATGTGTTTTTACATAAACGAAATTGATTATCAAGCCAATGAGCATACTGAGAGTGTTGAACATATTTAGGTACAATCTTATCTTTAAATTCTTTAATAAATGCATGCACAATATTTTTTTCCATAATTAGCTCACAACGTTTTCCAGTTTTTCCATCTTTTAAAGAATACTCAACATTTTTAAATATTTTTACATCTACTAATTGTTGTCCAAATTCATTTAAACTACTTTCATGCATACATTCACCTAATAATGAAAAGTTAGCACATCTATCACATTCTCTAGAAATACATGATTTTAAATAAAATAAGTTTCCGTTAGAGGGTTCACAAAACAAACCTGATATAAAATCTTTGATTCTTTTAGGTGGCATATTAATACCACAAATGTCCTGCATAATTTGGTTAACATGCAAAGTGCATCGTATATATCGAAAACTATCATAATAATAACGAAATTGTACATGAGTCTTACAACAACAAGAGATTCGTTGCTTATTAATTCTAACATACCAAGGTTTACACTTTTCGAATGATCTTTGACTTATTTTAATATTCAATGGTAAGATTGAAGCATCTAAAAAAAATTTATATAATTCAGTTTGAGTCATATCTAAGAGATGCTTTGGATGAGGTACACGAATTTTGGAACCCACCCTTAATTTTAAGACATCTCTAATGTTAGGTGATACTCTTTTATTATCATGCCAAAATTTATTGATTAAAGATTTAATTTCATTAGTTAATTTCATGTCTGATCTTGGGAGTCTACCACTAAAACTCCAACATTGATTAATTGGATCATTTTCAATATTTTCTCTTCTTTTAGCAGCTCTAATCAAAGTTTTGGGATTTACTTTTATACATTTACTAATCTTACTTAACATTCTTTTATTTGAAGTTGCTTTATCAACTAAAGCAGTTGTTATTGCACGACGAGCCGCATTTTTATCTTTAGATCGACTTTTCTTACCTATAAAATCAATAGCATTAGCAACACTAGAAATGACTTGTTCTACTGAATCATCTTTCTTTTTTGGTTTTACAAAAATACCTAATTTTTTCATCACTTTTCTCATTTTCCACATTCTCATCAATTGCACCATGAGTTGACATTGGAATCCTAATTTCTTTCTATAAAAAAACATTTTATATATTTTATTTCCATAAGTTCTAATTTGTCTCCAAGAAACTTTACCACGAAGGTTATCTAACACATCTTTTTCAATTGTAAAAAAAACATTTTCACTTCATCCATACAAGGGGTTTCATTTTCATTCACACAAGGGGTTTCATTTTCATTCACACAAGGGGTTCCATTTTCATTTTCAAATGTAAAAAATATTTCATTCTCATTTTCATCAATATGAGGGATTTGATTAGCATTTGCATTCTCATAAGATATATTTTCATCATTTTTTTGTTTTTGCATTCTTTCAACCCTATAATTATTGATATCATCAATGGTGTATCCAGCTTCATTTAAACAAGCAAAATCAATATTATCAAGACTTGGGTTTGAAAGAATACCTAGAGAGATTGTTTGAATAGGTGCATTTTCCATATCATTGGGAGGTGGATTTGAAGACATACCTGAAGTTGTTTGCATATGTACTATTTCCATATCATTCAAAGTTGAAGTTGAAGACATAGTTGAGTTTCTCTCCATAATTGTATTTTCTTCTATATTCACCATCTCCACATTTGCATCATCTACATTCATTTCATCATTCATGACTTTCTCTTCAACATTCATTGAACTAGATGCTTCCAAATTTTTCATTTGACGAATTCTTTCTCTTCTATCCTTTTGTCTTTTTGCCTCCATATCTTTATTTGCTTGAATTTCTTTAGGTGTCATTGACATTCTACACTTTTTTCTTTGTCTTTGTTTCAATCGCATGGTTACAAAATCCTTTTTGATGAAAAAACAAATGATTTACTTGTAACCAATTTTCAAATTTTTATCTCCTTCAAATATTCAAATAACACTTTGTACTTTGAAGATCCTTTCTTCTTTGAACTTTGAAGTACACAAAAATATCATGAATACATCCAAAAACTATTTTTTTTGAATCTTCTTGTAAATTATTCTTGTACTTGATTCCACTTCAGAAAATTCAACTTGCACTTGACTTTTCAAACAATTTGCAATAGAATATGCCCTGCACAAGACAAATTTACAATAAAAAATGCAGAAAATCGAGCTTGCGGGCCGTACTGCAGAAAAAGAATGTTGCAAGAAAAACGTATTGTATCAGAAAATGTCAAATCAGGAAAAACGGATATATCAGAAACGCGTACGCGTCACCTTTTCCCAAAGGGTAAAAACATAAAGCGTACGCATTATGAAACACGTATGCGTTATTAAAAAATTTATTTCCCAACCCGCCTGCAGACTTGGTTTTAGGTTCGGGAAAGCTTTGGCAATCCGAGCCTTAGCCTTTGACCTGCAACTAAAAAACTAAGGCAGATTGAAGAAGAATGTTCAACTTTGACAATATGGCTGATGAATTTTTTTTCTGAATCAATATATAAAATTAAAAACCATTACAGAACATGATGTCTAGTT
Source organism: Sequoiadendron giganteum (assembly GCA_007115665.2). Classification (NCBI taxonomy): domain Eukaryota; kingdom Viridiplantae; phylum Streptophyta; class Pinopsida; order Cupressales; family Cupressaceae; genus Sequoiadendron; species Sequoiadendron giganteum. The sequence continues at coordinate 444,557,601 of CM021103.1, read as the reverse complement.
TTTAAATATATAATTTTTATTAAGATTGGATTATATTTTCTATTTTTTAATTAATTTCAAAGCAAACTAGTCATTAAACTTGAAATATCAGACTTTTTTTGTTTTTAAATAACTTTTTTTTGGTTAAATTTTTTAGAAAAAAAATTATATGACATCAATCTTTAGACAATTCTTTACACAATGAAAAAAAAAAATTCAAAAAAAGTTTAGTTTAGGTCAAATTATGTTGTCCGTACACGTTGATTTTTAAAAACAACAATTAAGGCCAATAAAAATTAAATAATAAAAAAAATATTCAACAAAAAATTACAAAAAAAATTCCTCATCAATCTTCATGTTGTTATCTCTCTTTCCCCAAAAGGAATTAGCAAAATACTTTTATTTGATTCAAAAAGTGTTGTCCGTACACGTGCATGGTATGGTAAAAAAACAGGGACTTTTAAAAAGTGGTTTTTATAGATCTTTATCAAAATTTAATTTCTACAATCTGGGTATTTGAATAATTTACATATTTATAAACTAGATTCAAATCTCTAAATTTCATATTACTGACATTTTTAAAAATTCATTGTGTAAGTGCCTCAAATTTTCAGTCCAAGTGTGACAAATTCTGAAAAACAGCAAAAACACTTCCACTTTTTGAGCTTTTTGTGGACCCAACTTCTTGCATTAGCCCAACAGGTTTATCTTCTTGACTCAAAATAGCTCCAATTGCATTGCCACTAACATCACAATCTACCTAAAATATGTTGTTGAAATCTGGAAGTTTCAAAACAAGTTGCTTTGTAACTTTCTTCTTCAACATATCAAAAAACAATTCTGCTCTTGTAGTCCACTTAAACTATTTTTTACCTCCTCGCATTATTTTTTTTAGAGGTGCACAAATACTACTAAAACCTTTGATAAAATTTCTATGAAAACTTATCAAACCATGAAAATATCTCACCTCTATAGCACTCCTTGGTGTAGGCCATTCAATAATAGCTTTCACCTTCTTTGGATCCATCTTGAGACCCTTTATTGAGATAACAAATCCCAAGTACACCAACTCTCTCTTCACAAAACTACACTTCTTCAAATTGATCAAAAACTTATCCTCTCTCAACTTCTCAAGAAATTTTCTGATATGCATCAAATGCTCCTCCAATGTCTTGCTAAAAATTAAAATGCCATCCAAATAAAAAATGAAAAATTTACCCAAAAATTATTTCAACACCTTGTTCATGAGTTGCATGAATATACTCGGTGCATTGGTTAGCCCAAAAAACATGACTAACCACTTGTACAATCCCTCTTTGGTTTTGAAGGCTATCTTCCATTCATATCCTTCTCTAATCTAGATTTGGTGATAACTAATCTTCAGATCTATATTTGTGAAGTACTTAGCTCCACTCAAACAATCCATGATGTCATCCATCCTGAGCAAAGGAAATTTATACTTTATGGTGATTTGTTGATGGATCTAGAATCTGTACACATCTTCCATTCCCCATCCTTCTTTGGTGCTAGTATTGTAGGCACCACACAATGACTCAAAATATCTGTGATCAATATATTTCACAGCAACTCTTGCACATGTTTGTTCAAATCTTCACTCTTTGTTGGTGTCATATGATGAGATGCCTTATTCGGAAAGTTGGCTCCAAGAACCAAGTCCATCTTGTGGCTAATCTTCCTTATTGGAGGAAAACCTTTAGGTACATTATCATAAATAATTTCTTGAAAATCATTCAACAAATTTGAAACCTTTATAGGTACCTCATTAGTATCTTCTTAATTAACTCTACAAATCAAAGAAAAACACATGCTCGTGTCTCATACCTTCTAGGAACTTTCTTCCATCAACCAAACAAATCCTTGCATTACTGTATACCTTTTCTTATACCTCCTTTAGGGGTTTCAACTTATGACGAATGCCATACTTTGTCAAGGAATGGGTGTTAGAATGTCCATCATGCACTACTCACCGATCAAACTACCATGGTCTATCTAACAACATGTGACAAAAATCCATAGGTATAATATCACATAAAAACTAATCCTAATAATTACCAATCTTAAACTTTACCAAACATTTCTCATTCACCAATGACCTATGGTCTTTCTACAACTATTCAATCTAGTATAGTTTTGGATGCCTTCTCCTCTCCAATTACAATTTAGTAACCATTTCCTCTGAAACAAGATTATCAATGCTTCCTCCATCAATGATAACATTACAAACTTTACCTTCACACTTGCATCGAGTGTGAAACAAGTTATTTCTTTGACTTGGTTCCTTCTCCTCTTTCAAAAAAGCTCTTCTGAAAACAAGGGCCTCTCCTCTTTCAACGTCTTTAGAATATGAAGACTGAGCATATTCATCTACATGGGAAACTCGGGCACTACCTTAAGGTCTTCTATTTATCCTCCCTTGATGTTGAGGACACTTGTAGGCTCTATATCCTTCTTTGCATTGATAACAGGTTCCATGAAAACCTCCACTTCTCGATCCTCATCTAGATCTTCCTCTTCCTCTTTGGTCTCCATGATTTTGATCTTGAGGATGGTAAGTATTATCTCCCTTTTGGTTCTAACTTCTGTTGGATCCTTCAGTCTTCTTCTTTTCTTCACTTTGGTCTCCATATGACCATCCAGTAGTCTTTCCACCATGACCTCCACCCCTTTTCCTACTCTTGAACCTTTTGTTCAACGTCTCTTCCACTTTTATGGAAAACTGATATGCATCTTTAATAATGGTCATCCTCAAAAAACTTAAATCCTCTTGGATGCTTGGTTTCAACCCATTAATACAGCATACAACCTTCTCCTTGTCAGCCTCAGAATGGCCTGATCTGATCAAGACCTTGTAAAATTATTTTGTGTATTCTTTGACAAATCTCCTCACTTGCTTCAATCCTTGCATCTTCTTCAAAAAATCTGTTAGAAACCCTAGATCAGACGTGCAAACCTAAACACCTTCCACATAAAAGAAAACATAAAAAAGTAGAGCTTTGCATGCGAATGTGCAAAATGATATATTCAGAAATTCAATATTACAATGAGATGATTTGCTTTATAAAAGAAAAGTATGCAACCCTAATGTTGACCTAAAATTAGCTCAACCTAAGTAAAGTTATGCAAGTGTAATTAAATATTAATTACACTAACACCCCCCCATAAGTGCAACTTAGGGAGACAAGATAAGCATGCACCTAAAACTTAGATGAATGCAAGAAAGCATGAATGGGTCCCGACAACTAGGCCTGATCAGGTACCCATGTACAAATGCAATAATGAGGTAGAGAAGGAAAACCCAGTGGGACAACCCCCCCCTACAATGAGATGACTATTGCAAAGAAGCACTGGAAGAAAACTGTGGAGTAACACTGGAACCGCAATCTGGCAAGCAAGGAAAGATACTTCTGTCTACAAGAAACCATATCGGAATCATAAAAATGTGACAGCAGACCCGATGCCACGGAACACTCGAAAACACCAAACTGGAACAACCCTGGAATCCATAGAGCAACAGTAGATGATATGATGATGATAGAATCTGGAAGTCATGAATCTCGATGTCGATGCCAAACTAAGACTGAAACTCTTCCATGGGAAAAAGTACCATACAGACTCGGGAACAATAACCACAAATTTAGTGGCCCTCAAACTGAGATGGATCTGATGCGGATCACTAACCATAGGCTCTCAATCTAAAGTGTGAACCAAAATGAATCTGGTATGTGTCAAGCTAAGACAAAATGTGGCCAAAAGAAACTAAGAAACCAGATTACAACCCATGCGAGTTGCCATCAAAACATGATGAAGATTATTATGCAAGAAACCCCCCTGATGGAACTTTATATCAGTTCATTTATTACAATCCCTAATGATTGCAAAAGGAGAGAATTCCTAAACATGCATAAACATTAAATTTAAATAGACCTCTGATCTATGTAGAGGACTGAACTAGCTTTCCAATGCCACAAGAATGGCGAAAAAAGGATCACTGAGTCAAAAGATATGCCCTCCGAAGTGAAAACAACAACATCTGAGTTCAAGGACCTGCAAAATAAATCTGGAGAAAAATCTAGAAAAAATAAAATGTTGAATAGATTGGCACTAGAATTAGCTTTCCAACAGTATCTCATTTCCAAAAAAGGGACACCGTATGCAAAAGTTATACCCGATTTCGTGAAAGTGCTCCAAAAAGGCCAATAAGGCCTATAGGCAGCCCAGGGGGCTAAAAACTTTCGGCCCCTAGTCCTGCATACGACCACGGGCTGGAAGATAGGGGGCTGGGACGGAGCCCCTAGTTCTCCATATGACTGGCGGCATGTAGAGGAAGCGGCCGGGAGCTGGGCGCATAGCCCCCGGTCACCCATACGACTGCGCGCTGGCATTAAGGGCCCATGGGGGCTGAGAGAGTGGAGCGGCGAATGGAGGGGGGAGCCACCGGCAGCGGCGGCGGGCCGGTGGCCACCCGGTGGCCACCCGGTGGCTACCTAGTGGTGGAGCTACATAGACTATGAGCATCGGCTCAAAACCCAAGAAATGCATTTTTTTTATTTTTTTGCATTTTTTTCGAAATCTGCGCCTCGAAAAGCATGTTGGGGAGGCCGTACGGCTTCCCTGGCCAAAAATTTTTGCCTTCATGATCAACTTCGCCAAAATGGATGAAACGAAAGGCGATCTTAGGGTTTTTGGCCACTGCGAATGCAATGGTGACCTCTGTTTCTGCTCAAAATGCTGCATAGATGAACTCAAGGCATGAAATCCTCGAGGAACCCCGAACGAACTCTGCAATGAATTTCTCCAGAATTTGAGAAGGGGCTGCATGTCAAGGCTCTGATACCATGGTAGAAACCCTATTGTCCCACTGGGTTTTCCTTCTCTACCTCATTATTGCATTTGTACATGGGTACCTGATCAGGCCTAGTTGTCGGGACCCATTCATGCTTTCTTGCATTCATCTTAGTTTTAGGTGCATGCTTATCTTGTCTCCCTAAGTTGCACTTATGGGGGGGGGGTTAGTGTAATTAATATTTAATTACACTTGCATAACTTTACTTAGGTTGAGATAATTTTAGGTCAACATTAGGGTTGCATACTTTGCTTTTATAAAGCTAATCATCTCATTGTAATATTGAATTCCTAAATATATCATTTTGCACATTCACGTGTAGAGCTTTTCTTTTTCTGTTTTTCTCTTCCGTGGAAGGTGTTTAGGTTTGCATGTCTGATCTAGGGTTTCTAACAAAATCCAATTCATAATCCACATGAATGAATTTCCTCTTTAGTTTCTCCACCATCTGATCCCACCTAGTTATCTTCTCTTTGCGTCTTCGGTTTCTCTCCAATTGGACCTCTTTCCAACATATACTAGCATGGCCTTTGCAAATTTGACCCTCTCCAAATCTTCTATTTTGTCATACTCAAAATACTCTTCCATATCATTGACCCAATTAATAAACTCCTCTGGCTTCAAATTTCTAGAAAAATTAGAAATTTCTATCTTCACCCTCTTTCCAATCTTGGAAATGGCCCTAATCAGTTTGACTTCTCTAGGAACCATTACATCTTCTGCTTCTTCTTCAAATGGCTCTTAATTTTCAACCTCATCTTCACTTTCATCTCTTCTTTTGACATCAACTCCTCTACATATCTCCTCTTATAGTGCTTGAACTTGTCTCTGTAGAGCTCTAAAACCCTCTTCTATTACCCCAAAATTTCTCCCACGACACTTTCTTAGTGGGGGCATCTTTTCTCACAGACCCACAACCAAAAGTATTAGTGCAAACTACCTCACATTCGACGATTTGTCTACAGACTCAAGAACTCTTTCTCTGATACCACTTGATGAAGGGTACTCCCATTACAATCTGAAACTCACAACAACAACAGAGAATTGCACAAATAATATGCAAGAAGGAAACAAAGATTTTCTATTATCACTAAAATGAAAATAAAATTACAACATTATAATTGTCATCAATGGGTGTTCTGATTACATAAATCTACAAATTTGCAAATTGAATCCACAATCCACTCTACTCTACCCCCTCTCTGCAATCCCCATTCAAATCCTTTATTTGGAAGGTGTAACTGCCCTAGAATCTTCTAGAAAGTGTAAATTCCTCAAGAAGATATTTTTGAAATTATATTAATTTTGGTAGTACAACTTCATGGGGTCATAAATTTTGATCAAGACGTCAGATTTTCAATTATAATACCTTTCTAGAAATCTCTTGAGAAGGCAAGCCCCTAGAAAATCGTACCTATAAGTAGATTCTGCTAATTTTAGGGCCCATATGGAGCCACTAATTGCCTCAAAATTGACTCTGAATATTTTGAAAAGATTTTCAAAAATTAAAATATTAATATCTCTCAAATGACAAATGATATTGAAGTGATTTCTTCACCATTATCTTCAATTTACCATTTAGGAGTTCTATGTAAGATTTCATGCCCAACTATGCATAAATGCAAACTTACTAAAAATAGTAACCCTACCAAATTTAACCCTTATTGAAAAGAAACAACATTATTTTTTGGGTGATGCAAGATTTCCCTTACACCCACTGATGGGACTTTTAAAAATTTGTCAAACTTTTTCTTGGTTTTGGGCGTGTCTGTTCATCTTTCATGACTAGAGGTCTAATGTTTAGGGTTTAGGGTTTTGTTACCCATGCTGAAATTAGTTTTTATCAAATAAACCCTCACGTTATAATTTTGGGTTGACCTATTATTATGGGTTGCCCGTATTTAAGTCATTCGGTTGAGCCTTATCTGTCATGTTGTTACCAACCCCTTTACCCAACCTGTCGGTTCTTTCTCCATGTTTGAGTTTTAATATTATTTTTGCCTAAAATAGGTGGGTTTTCCCAATGTTTGGAGTTTGGCCTAAAATTTCGTGCCTCCGAGGGTCTTTTCCCATTTTCCTAGTTGGCTCCACTATTATAAAGAACCTTTTTTTCATGTACGAGTTGGCAGGCCATCATATTAGAGGGTTCAAATCTAGACTGTTCCTTGCAAACCTCGCAAGGTTTCTT
>CM021103.1:444496099-444550470 GCA_007115665.2 Sequoiadendron giganteum | reverse complement strand
TGTAATAAGAGTGCATCTCCTCTCTTTTTTGTATCAAGGGAGACCTGAAACAAAAATTGATATAAAACTTTAATAAGGAAATGAATTTAAAGACAAATATATATATCAATTAAATATATACATACAACTAGATATACTTACCAATATTTATTTACTCTGTTGTACCATCCACATCCTCTCTTTTTTGTAATGCATCTATGATTGTCTCATGATCATCCATTGAAAGTGTCCATAAAACTTTATTAGCAGGCCTCCCGTGATATCTAACTACTTTTATATTGGTTGCCAAAATCAAATGTGAATAATGTATAATCTTCTTGTGTCTTTCATAATCTTCAAATGCAAGCAAGCCATTCTTTCTTATCAAATATTTTCGAAGCCAGGTGCCAACAACAACAACTGAACCAGTTGGATACTCAAAGTTATCATCATCCACTCTAGGATGTACCAACTTATATTTTCTCTCAACACATCTAGCCAACCAGTACTCTGTCTCCTCTTCATTCCCCTCGGGTGCAACAACAGCATACACATGTCCTACAAAATAGATAAAAAATTCAATAAAGAGCACGACTTATATTTAATTCATGTATATAAACATGCATACATATAAAATTCATCTCAATAAATAATGTACCTTCTTGTACAAGATCAGAAACATGGTCATAATCATTTGATGCGAACGCTTGATTATCTTCAATTATTGTTCCATGTTGAACATGTGTCGATGTAGGTGTTAAGGCTCTTTGTTGCCATTGTTCAACCCATTCCATATTTTCACAAGCCTCCCAATCACTTGCAATACAAAATTGACAAAAGCATGCCAACTCCCTTGTCCATATTGTCCATGTGTTTGCATTCGAACTCTTAAATGAATGCCATTTTGTAGATCCATTAATTGTTTCACAATCTTGTCGAGAACAAATATCATTTTCTTCAACTAACTAAAAGAAGCGGTGAATTATTGAGCTCTCACTTACTCTTGTAGATAATTTGGTATTGCACCAATCTACAATTGCATGTGCATCTCTAAATTTTGCAGCATCCTCAAATTTTAGTTGCTCTCTAGCAAGAGCTCTTTTCACACATGCACCTGCTCCATCGTGTTCTCCCTTACCATGACCGGCTTCAAAAAAACTCCATATGTGCTGGATATTATTTTCCTTGTGAACTCTACATAACCAATAAAACATCCTAGCATTTTTGAATTGACCCGTGCAATTATCTGAACATATGAGATGTTCTAGCAATTGAATTCCTCTTTCTTTTAAATTTTTGTAAAATATATCAAAAAAATATTGAACAAACTCAGATGAATGTAATCGATTATCACTTACATAAAAATGGTACTCTCTCAAAAAATTTCTATTATCTTCTCTACTATCATCTGCATGTCTATAAACAATATGAACAAAAATAGATACTTGCACTGAATTATAATACTGTGATTGAATTTCTTCATGTGGAGCAAGAGTATAATTTTCAGCAAAATCAACAACCGATAATATAGTTCCAATTGGGAATGTGTTTTACATAAACGAAATTGATTATCAAGCCAATGAGCATACTGAGAGTGTTGAACATATTTAGGTACAATCTTATCTTTAAATTCTTTAATAAATGCATGCACAGTATTTTTTTCCATAATTAGCTCACAACGTTTTCCAGTTTTTCCATCTTTTAAAGAATACTCAACATTTTTGAATCCTTTTACATCTACTAATTGTTGTCCAAATTCATTTAAACTACTTTCATGCATACATTCACCTAATAATGAAAAGTTAGTACATCTATCACATTCTCTAGAAATACATGATTTTAAATAAAATAAGTTTCCGTTAGAGGGTTTGCAAAACAAACCTGATATAAAATCTTTGATTCTTTCAGGTGGCATATTAATACCACAAATGTCCTGCATAATTTGGTTAACATGCAAAGTGCATCGTATATATCGAAAACTATCATAATAATAACGAAATTGTACATGAGTCTTACAACAACAAGAAATTTGTTGCTTATTAATTCTAACATACCAAGGTTTACACTTTTTGAATGATCTTTGACTTATTTTAATATTCAATGGTAAGATTGAAGCATCTAAAAAAAATTTATATAATTCAGTTTGAGTCATATCTAAGAGATGCTTTGGATGAGGTACATGAATTTTGGAACCCACCCTTAATTTTAAGACATCTCTAATGTTAGGTGATACTCTTGTATTATCATGCCAAAATTTATCGATTAAAGATTTAATTTCATTAGTTAATTTCATGTCTGATCTTGGGAGTCTACCACTAAAACTCCAACATTGATTAATTGGATCATTTTCAATACTTTCTCTTCTTTTAACAGCTCTAATCAAATTTTTGGGATTTACTTAGTTTTGGAATTTACTTTTATACATTTACTAATCTTACTTAACATTCTTTTATTTGAAGTTGTTTTATCAACTAAAGCAGTTGTTATTGCACGACGAGCTGCATTTTTATCTTTAGATCGACTTTTCTTACCTATAAAATCAATAGCATTAGCAACACTAGAAATGACTTGTTCTACTGAATCATCTTTCTTTTTTGGTTTTACAAAAATACCTAATTCTTTCATCACTTTTCTCATTTTCCACATTCTCATCAATTGCACCATGAGTTGACATTGGAATCCTAATTTCTTTCTATAAAAAAAAAATTTATATATTTTATTTCCATAAGTTCTAATTTGTCTCCAAGAAACTTTACCACGAAGGTTATCTAACACATCTTTTTCAATTGTAAAAAAAACATTTTCATCTTCATCCATACAAGGGGTTTCATTTTCATTCACACAAGGGGGTTCATTTTCATTCACACAAGGGGTTCCATTTTCATTTTCAAAAGTAAAAAAGATTTCATTCTCATTTTCATCAATATGAGGGATTTGATTAGCATTTGCATTCTCATAAGATATATTTTCATAATTTTATTTTTTTTGCATTCTTTCAACCCTATAATTATTGATATCATCAATGGTGTATCCAGCTTCATCTAAACAAGCAAAATCAATATTATCAAGACTTGGGTTTGAAAGAATACCTGGAGAGATTGTTTGAATAGGTGCATTTTCCATATCATTGGGAGGTGGATTTGAAGACATACCCGAAGCTGTTTGCATATGTACTGTTTCTATATCATTCAAAGTTGTAGTTGAAGACATAGTTGAGTTTCTCTCCATAATTGTATTTTCTTCTATATTCACCATCTCCACATTTGCATCATCTACATTCATTTCATCATTCATGACTTTCTCTTCAACATTCATTGAACTAGATGCTTCCAAATTTTTCATTTGACGAATTCTTTCTCTTCTATCCTTTTGTCTTTTTGCCTCCATATCTTTATTTGCTTGAATTTCTTTAGGTGTCATTGACATTCTACACTTTTTTCTTTGTCTTTGTTTCAATCGCATGGTTACAAAATCCTTTTTGATGAAAAAACAAATGATTTACTTGTAACCAATTTTCAAATTTTTATCTCCTTCAAATATTCAAATAACACTTTGTACTTTGAAGATCCTTTCTTCTTTGAACTTTGAAGTACACAAAAATATCATGAATACATCCAAAAACTATTTTTTTTGAATCTTCTTGTAAATTATTCTTGTACTTGATTCCACTTCAGAAAATTCAACTTGCACTTGACTTTTCAAACAATTTGCAATAGAATATGCCCTGCACAAGACAAATTTACAATAAAAAATGCAGAAAATCGAGCTTGCGGGCCGTACTGCAGAAAAAGAATGTTGCAAGAAAAACGTATTGTATCAGAAAATGTCAAATCAGGAAAAACGGATATATCAGAAACGCGTACGCGTCACCTTTTCCCAAAGGGTAAAAACATAAAGCGTACGCATTATGAAACACGTATGCGTTATTAAAAAATTTATTTCCCAACCCGCCTGCAGACTTGGTTTTAGGTTCGGGAAAGCTTTGGCAATCCGAGCCTTAGCCTTTGACCTGCAACTAAAAAACTAAGGCAGATTGAAGAAGAATGTTCAACTTTGACAATATGGTTGATGAATTTTTTTTCTGAATCAATCTATAAAATTAAAACCCATTACAGAACATGATGTCTAGTTTTTAAATATATAATTTTTATTAAGATTGGATTATATTTTCTATTTTTTAATTAATTTCAAAGCAAACTAGTCATTAAACTTGAAATATCAGACTTTTTTTGTTTTTAAATAACTTTTTTTTGGTTAAATTTTTTAGAAAAAAAATTATATGACATCAATCTTTAGACAATTCTTTACACAATGAAAAAAAAAAAATTCAAAAAAAGTTTAGTTTAGGTCAAATTATGCTGTTCGTACACGTTGATTTTTAAAAACAACAATTAAGGCCAATAAAAATTAAATAATAAAAAAAATATTCAACAAAAAATTACAAAAAAAATTCCTCATCAATCTTCATGTTGTTATCTCTCTTTCCCCAAAAGGAATTAGCAAAATACTTTTATTTGATTCAAAAAGTGTTGTCCGTACACGTGCATGGTATGGTAAAAAAACAGGGACTTTTAAAAAGTGGTTTTTATAGATCTTTATCAAAATTTAATTTCTACAATCTGGGTATTTGAATAATTTACATATTTATAAACTAGATTCAAATCTCTAAATTTCATATTACTGACATTTTTAAAAATTCATTGTGTAAGTGCCTCAAATTTTCAGTCCAAGTGTGACAAATTCTGAAAAACAGCAAAAACACTTCCACTTTTTGAGCTTTTTGTGGACCCAACTTCTTGCATTAGCCCAACAGGTTTATCTTCTTGACTCAAAATAGCTCCAATTGCATTGCCACTAACATCACAATCTACCTAAAATATGTTGTTGAAATCTGGAAGTTTCAAAACAAGTTGCTTTGTAACTTTCTTCTTCAACATATCAAAAAACAATTCTGCTCTTGTAGTCCACTTAAACTATTTTTTACCTCCTCGCATTATTTTTTTTAGAGGTGCACAAATACTACTAAAACCTTTGATAAAATTTCTATGAAAACTTATCAAACCATGAAAATATCTCACCTCTATAGCACTCCTTGGTGTAGGCCATTCAATAATAGCTTTCACCTTCTTTGGATCCATCTTGAGACCCTTTATTGAGATAACAAATCCCAAGTACACCAACTCTCTCTTCACAAAACTACACTTCTTCAAATTGATCAAAAACTTATCCTCTCTCAACTTCTCAAGAAATTTTCTGATATGCATCAAATGCTCCTCCAATGTCTTGCTAAAAATTAAAATGCCATCCAAATAAAAAATGAAAAATTTACCCAAAAATTATTTCAACACCTTGTTCATGAGTTGCATGAATATACTCGGTGCATTGGTTAGCCCAAAAAACATGACTAACCACTTGTACAATCCCTCTTTGGTTTTGAAGGCTATCTTCCATTCATATCCTTCTCTAATCTAGATTTGGTGATAACTAATCTTCAGATCTATATTTGTGAAGTACTTAGCTCCACTCAAACAATCCATGATGTCATCCATCCTGAGCAAAGGAAATTTATACTTTATGGTGATTTGTTGATGGATCTAGAATCTGTACACATCTTCCATTCCCCATCCTTCTTTGGTGCTAGTATTGTAGGCACCACACAATGACTCAAAATATCTGTGATCAATATATTTCACAGCAACTCTTGCACATGTTTGTTCAAATCTTCACTCTTTGTTGGTGTCATATGATGAGATGCCTTATTCGGAAAGTTGGCTCCAAGAACCAAGTCCATCTTGTGGCTAATCTTCCTTATTGGAGGAAAACCTTTAGGTACATTATCATAAATAATTTCTTGAAAATCATTCAACAAATTTGAAACCTTTATAGGTACCTCATTAGTATCTTCTTAATTAACTCTACAAATCAAAGAAAAACACATGCTCGTGTCTCATACCTTCTAGGAACTTTCTTCCATCAACCAAACAAATCCTTGCATTACTGTATACCTTTTCTTATACCTCCTTTAGGGGTTTCAACTTATGACGAATGCCATACTTTGTCAAGGAATGGGTGTTAGAATGTCCATCATGCACTACTCACCGATCAAACTACCATGGTCTATCTAACAACATGTGACAAAAATCCATAGGTATAATATCACATAAAAACTAATCCTAATAATTACCAATCTTAAACTTTACCAAACATTTCTCATTCACCAATGACCTATGGTCTTTCTACAACTATTCAATCTAGTATAGTTTTGGATGCCTTCTCCTCTCCAATTACAATTTAGTAACCATTTCCTCTGAAACAAGATTATCAATGCTTCCTCCATCAATGATAACATTACAAACTTTACCTTCACACTTGCATCGAGTGTGAAACAAGTTATTTCTTTGACTTGGTTCCTTCTCCTCTTTCAAAAAAGCTCTTCTGAAAACAAGGGCCTCTCCTCTTTCAACGTCTTTAGAATATGAAGACTGAGCATATTCATCTACATGGGAAACTCGGGCACTACCTTAAGGTCTTCTATTTATCCTCCCTTGATGTTGAGGACACTTGTAGGCTCTATATCCTTCTTTGCATTGATAACAGGTTCCATGAAAACCTCCACTTCTCGATCCTCATCTAGATCTTCCTCTTCCTCTTTGGTCTCCATGATTTTGATCTTGAGGATGGTAAGTATTATCTCCCTTTTGGTTCTAACTTCTGTTGGATCCTTCAGTCTTCTTCTTTTCTTCACTTTGGTCTCCATATGACCATCCAGTAGTCTTTCCACCATGACCTCCACCCCTTTTCCTACTCTTGAACCTTTTGTTCAACGTCTCTTCCACTTTTATGGAAAACTGATATGCATCTTTAATAATGGTCATCCTCAAAAAACTTAAATCCTCTTGGATGCTTGGTTTCAACCCATTAATACAGCATACAACCTTCTCCTTGTCAGCCTCAGAATGGCCTGATCTGATCAAGACCTTGTAAAATTATTTTGTGTATTCTTTGACAAATCTCCTCACTTGCTTCAATCCTTGCATCTTCTTCAAAAAATCTGTTAGAAACCCTAGATCAGACGTGCAAACCTAAACACCTTCCACATAAAAGAAAACATAAAAAAGTAGAGCTTTGCATGCGAATGTGCAAAATGATATATTCAGAAATTCAATATTACAATGAGATGATTTGCTTTATAAAAGAAAAGTATGCAACCCTAATGTTGACCTAAAATTAGCTCAACCTAAGTAAAGTTATGCAAGTGTAATTAAATATTAATTACACTAACACCCCCCCATAAGTGCAACTTAGGGAGACAAGATAAGCATGCACCTAAAACTTAGATGAATGCAAGAAAGCATGAATGGGTCCCGACAACTAGGCCTGATCAGGTACCCATGTACAAATGCAATAATGAGGTAGAGAAGGAAAACCCAGTGGGACAACCCCCCCCTACAATGAGATGACTATTGCAAAGAAGCACTGGAAGAAAACTGTGGAGTAACACTGGAACCGCAATCTGGCAAGCAAGGAAAGATACTTCTGTCTACAAGAAACCATATCGGAATCATAAAAATGTGACAGCAGACCCGATGCCACGGAACACTCGAAAACACCAAACTGGAACAACCCTGGAATCCATAGAGCAACAGTAGATGATATGATGATGATAGAATCTGGAAGTCATGAATCTCGATGTCGATGCCAAACTAAGACTGAAACTCTTCCATGGGAAAAAGTACCATACAGACTCGGGAACAATAACCACAAATTTAGTGGCCCTCAAACTGAGATGGATCTGATGCGGATCACTAACCATAGGCTCTCAATCTAAAGTGTGAACCAAAATGAATCTGGTATGTGTCAAGCTAAGACAAAATGTGGCCAAAAGAAACTAAGAAACCAGATTACAACCCATGCGAGTTGCCATCAAAACATGATGAAGATTATTATGCAAGAAACCCCCCTGATGGAACTTTATATCAGTTCATTTATTACAATCCCTAATGATTGCAAAAGGAGAGAATTCCTAAACATGCATAAACATTAAATTTAAATAGACCTCTGATCTATGTAGAGGACTGAACTAGCTTTCCAATGCCACAAGAATGGCGAAAAAAGGATCACTGAGTCAAAAGATATGCCCTCCGAAGTGAAAACAACAACATCTGAGTTCAAGGACCTGCAAAATAAATCTGGAGAAAAATCTAGAAAAAATAAAATGTTGAATAGATTGGCACTAGAATTAGCTTTCCAACAGTATCTCATTTCCAAAAAAGGGACACCGTATGCAAAAGTTATACCCGATTTCGTGAAAGTGCTCCAAAAAGGCCAATAAGGCCTATAGGCAGCCCAGGGGGCTAAAAACTTTCGGCCCCTAGTCCTGCATACGACCACGGGCTGGAAGATAGGGGGCTGGGACGGAGCCCCTAGTTCTCCATATGACTGGCGGCATGTAGAGGAAGCGGCCGGGAGCTGGGCGCATAGCCCCCGGTCACCCATACGACTGCGCGCTGGCATTAAGGGCCCATGGGGGCTGAGAGAGTGGAGCGGCGAATGGAGGGGGGAGCCACCGGCAGCGGCGGCGGGCCGGTGGCCACCCGGTGGCCACCCGGTGGCTACCTAGTGGTGGAGCTACATAGACTATGAGCATCGGCTCAAAACCCAAGAAATGCATTTTTTTTATTTTTTTGCATTTTTTTCGAAATCTGCGCCTCGAAAAGCATGTTGGGGAGGCCGTACGGCTTCCCTGGCCAAAAATTTTTGCCTTCATGATCAACTTCGCCAAAATGGATGAAACGAAAGGCGATCTTAGGGTTTTTGGCCACTGCGAATGCAATGGTGACCTCTGTTTCTGCTCAAAATGCTGCATAGATGAACTCAAGGCATGAAATCCTCGAGGAACCCCGAACGAACTCTGCAATGAATTTCTCCAGAATTTGAGAAGGGGCTGCATGTCAAGGCTCTGATACCATGGTAGAAACCCTATTGTCCCACTGGGTTTTCCTTCTCTACCTCATTATTGCATTTGTACATGGGTACCTGATCAGGCCTAGTTGTCGGGACCCATTCATGCTTTCTTGCATTCATCTTAGTTTTAGGTGCATGCTTATCTTGTCTCCCTAAGTTGCACTTATGGGGGGGGGGTTAGTGTAATTAATATTTAATTACACTTGCATAACTTTACTTAGGTTGAGATAATTTTAGGTCAACATTAGGGTTGCATACTTTGCTTTTATAAAGCTAATCATCTCATTGTAATATTGAATTCCTAAATATATCATTTTGCACATTCACGTGTAGAGCTTTTCTTTTTCTGTTTTTCTCTTCCGTGGAAGGTGTTTAGGTTTGCATGTCTGATCTAGGGTTTCTAACAAAATCCAATTCATAATCCACATGAATGAATTTCCTCTTTAGTTTCTCCACCATCTGATCCCACCTAGTTATCTTCTCTTTGCGTCTTCGGTTTCTCTCCAATTGGACCTCTTTCCAACATATACTAGCATGGCCTTTGCAAATTTGACCCTCTCCAAATCTTCTATTTTGTCATACTCAAAATACTCTTCCATATCATTGACCCAATTAATAAACTCCTCTGGCTTCAAATTTCTAGAAAAATTAGAAATTTCTATCTTCACCCTCTTTCCAATCTTGGAAATGGCCCTAATCAGTTTGACTTCTCTAGGAACCATTACATCTTCTGCTTCTTCTTCAAATGGCTCTTAATTTTCAACCTCATCTTCACTTTCATCTCTTCTTTTGACATCAACTCCTCTACATATCTCCTCTTATAGTGCTTGAACTTGTCTCTGTAGAGCTCTAAAACCCTCTTCTATTACCCCAAAATTTCTCCCACGACACTTTCTTAGTGGGGGCATCTTTTCTCACAGACCCACAACCAAAAGTATTAGTGCAAACTACCTCACATTCGACGATTTGTCTACAGACTCAAGAACTCTTTCTCTGATACCACTTGATGAAGGGTACTCCCATTACAATCTGAAACTCACAACAACAACAGAGAATTGCACAAATAATATGCAAGAAGGAAACAAAGATTTTCTATTATCACTAAAATGAAAATAAAATTACAACATTATAATTGTCATCAATGGGTGTTCTGATTACATAAATCTACAAATTTGCAAATTGAATCCACAATCCACTCTACTCTACCCCCTCTCTGCAATCCCCATTCAAATCCTTTATTTGGAAGGTGTAACTGCCCTAGAATCTTCTAGAAAGTGTAAATTCCTCAAGAAGATATTTTTGAAATTATATTAATTTTGGTAGTACAACTTCATGGGGTCATAAATTTTGATCAAGACGTCAGATTTTCAATTATAATACCTTTCTAGAAATCTCTTGAGAAGGCAAGCCCCTAGAAAATCGTACCTATAAGTAGATTCTGCTAATTTTAGGGCCCATATGGAGCCACTAATTGCCTCAAAATTGACTCTGAATATTTTGAAAAGATTTTCAAAAATTAAAATATTAATATCTCTCAAATGACAAATGATATTGAAGTGATTTCTTCACCATTATCTTCAATTTACCATTTAGGAGTTCTATGTAAGATTTCATGCCCAACTATGCATAAATGCAAACTTACTAAAAATAGTAACCCTACCAAATTTAACCCTTATTGAAAAGAAACAACATTATTTTTTGGGTGATGCAAGATTTCCCTTACACCCACTGATGGGACTTTTAAAAATTTGTCAAACTTTTTCTTGGTTTTGGGCGTGTCTGTTCATCTTTCATGACTAGAGGTCTAATGTTTAGGGTTTAGGGTTTTGTTACCCATGCTGAAATTAGTTTTTATCAAATAAACCCTCACGTTATAATTTTGGGTTGACCTATTATTATGGGTTGCCCGTATTTAAGTCATTCGGTTGAGCCTTATCTGTCATGTTGTTACCAACCCCTTTACCCAACCTGTCGGTTCTTTCTCCATGTTTGAGTTTTAATATTATTTTTGCCTAAAATAGGTGGGTTTTCCCAATGTTTGGAGTTTGGCCTAAAATTTCGTGCCTCCGAGGGTCTTTTCCCATTTTCCTAGTTGGCTCCACTATTATAAAGAACCTTTTTTTCATGTACGAGTTGGCAGGCCATCATATTAGAGGGTTCAAATCTAGACTGTTCCTTGCAAACCTCGCAAGGTTTCTTGTTGACGTCACTAAAGTGGTGCGAGGTATGCGAGATGCTTCCATCTGTCACGTACAGTGGAGTGGGGCATGTCCCGATGCGCCAATGGTGACAAATGGGTGTCAAATCAATGATGGTTATTTAATGAAGAGGATTAATTATAACCATCCCTCGCCAGCCTCGCACAATCAGATTAATGTTTTGAAAGTGTTGCGAGGTTGGATGGGGCCCGCTTAGGATATGCTAAGGAGTATTGTTTTGAATATTGGAAAATCTTATAGTGTAAGGCATTATAAAGATAGTTCAATGATATCAAGGTTATGTTTTATGTGACTCCCGCCTAGTTGAATGAGGAACTAGTTGATTCATTCAAGATCATTTTTAACTTACAAAATTTTCACCCTAAATGTGTGGGTTCGAAGTCAGAACATTTTAAAATCAAATTCTATCTCTCTTGAGATACAAATCTCATGCTAAATTTGCTTTCCTAGCTCTAGATAGTTTTTCTTACTCCGTGGTTTTCCAAAACCCTGGTAAATGGTATCTAGTTGCACTAATAGGAATGTATCTGTGTATAGAAGTGTTCTTGAGGCATGAATTATTTTTGTGAACACATATAGGAACAACCTCCTTGGTTTCATAGAGCCAAAAGTGTAGGAGATTTCAGTCTTTGACTGAATCTTGTCAGTTGGCCACTAACTTTGTGAATTATTGAATATAGAGGTTATCAACCTCTTAGAGAATTACAAAGCCTAGTGGGGAAAAATAAAATACCAACAAAATGGCGATTCCACTGGGTATCTAAGAATTCAGAAGTTTTGGTTGTAGACCATGTTGTTATAGGGTCACTATCATCATGTTTGTAATCAAAGATTGACAATTTTGCATTAATTTTTCTACCTAAGTCACTAGCTGAATGGTGATTTCATTGGGGAGAACTTCTAAGAAATTTAAAGAAAAAATAAACCATTGAGGTAGGTGGTGGTAGTCCAAAGTCATTTGTTTGGTGGATCTAAACTTTAATTTTAGATGTTAGAAGGTTATGGATTTGGAAAGGATTGGTAGCATTGTAATCTCAAAGAATTTGAGTGTGATTCTGTTGTGGACGAAGACCCTGAACATGATCAGTTCTTGAAAAGGAATTTCATATTCATTTGAAATTCAGTCCTCTGTTAAAGAGGTGGCGACTTTGTCTGAAGAACTAGTTGATATACAAGGAAAAGTCCCAGATCTGTAACATATGCAATTAGGGAGAGAAGGTTAACAAGTGCTGCTTAATTTCCAAGTATTCTCATTAATCTAAATAGATCATTTTTTTGTTTATGAGAAGTATTCATAACTAGGGGTGATGAATGGTTCCTAATTAGGTGATTTAGCATTAAGAAAGGAACAGTAGTTGGTCTTTCCATACTTCTAAAGTGTAATATGTAATATGATTTGAGAATATGTTTATTTTGAATTATGCCTCTAAAAATCTTAAGGCATAAGTACTCAATCAATATTTTAGAATCATGGTTGAATTAGTAAATGATGTAATTGATAGCCATATACAAAGTTGACAATGATTGAATGGGTATAAGAAGGTTTCCCTATGAAATGGAAAATACAAGTATGCAAAGGGAACAAGTTTCACCAAGCCCTTCAGGGGATTTTATGATTCAAAGGTTTCCCTAATTTGATTCCTAAGAACGTTAAGAAATATTTTCCCAACTTCACTGGGCAAAGTTCAGAGTCTACCTCTAAGCATCTATAAAATTTCATGGATGTGATGGGGGATTATGAATTCGGTCATGAGGATGTTGTCATGAATATTTTTGTGCAATCCTTGAAGGATGATGTCAGGGATTGGTTCTCATATTTTCCTGAATGTTCTATTAACTCATGGAATCAGTTGATGATGGTTTTTATTGAACAATTTGGTGAAAGAGTAAACCCAAGCATGGTAAGAAATGGTTTTATGGGAATCCACATAAGAAAGGATGAGCTAGTCCCATTTTTCAATCTCAGGTTTTCAAAAGCTGTAAGAGAAATTCCTAAAGAAATAAGACCAAATGAGGCTGAATGCCTAGTTGTATATCTTGGTTATTTTGACAAAAATATGAGTTATTTATTAAGAGATAAGGAACCTACAACCTTATATCAGGAATATCAAATGGCTATGGACATTGAGAACAACATAAAATACTCAATGATGAAAGGGTATCTAGCTGCAAACGTTGGTTACCCTAGCACATCTCATACTAGTAGAATTCCAGAGTTAGCTATAAAAGACAATTGTCATGATAATAATTCTTTGGCAATAGTGATGTATCCATCATTGCAATATGAAGATAATGATGAAACCCAAGTTGAACACCAGCTCGATTTGAGTAGTGATGATCAAAACTCTTTTGTGCAAGAGTTGTATGAGATGAAGAGACAAGAGGGAGAATCACCATACAAGTTGTTTTTGAGATTTTTGGATGCTTTGATAGAAGTTCCCAAAGATTTCAGACCTAATGATTTTGTGTGCATTGATTTGTTTTGTGAGATTTATGAACCTGGGTTGAGTGCTTTGCCAAAATAATTGAAACCTGGTAACCTTGCCCAAGTCCTCAAATGGATCGAGATTACAAAATCAACAAAGTGTGTATATGCACAAAATTTGGATGACACTTTCCCTTTTGAGGAATGTTGGATAACTCTGCAAAATATTGAGGATCAAGATGGTGGAGAACTAAGTGAGACACAAAGTGCTTCTCCATGTCCTGATGACAATACACATGTTACCGAGGTTTTGTTACAAGCTAGTGATTGTGAACTTAGAAGTGATGATTGCCTCTTCGAGGATGATGTGGAAACATTTTCCTTACCAGAGGTTTGTGGTGATACAGAGCCTCATGATTTTATTTGAATATTTGGAGTGTACTCCATGTGTGCTATCAATGGAGTATGTTTATTGTGTAAATGATGAGGAATTTGAAGAAATTGAGGTGTGTGTTCAGTACTGTGATCTAAAGAACAATACTGAAGGTAACCAACACATTGATGAATGTATTGGTGTTATTGATGTTCCTAACTATTTGTATGAAGCTGAGATGGACTTGTTATCACCTCTTGAGATGAGTTTTTTTGAGACTAGGGTTGAAAGTGTCATTGATATTGTTGGTGAAAAGTTTTCAGCTTATAATGAAAGTGTCATTGATATTGCTGGTGAAATGTTTCCAGCTTGTGCTAAAATTTTCACTTATAAATTAACACATACAGTAGGTGGTGTTGAAGATTAGGGGGTCAGTGCATGTGGTGAGAAGCCTGAGATGAATGTATTCACACATTTCCTAGAGGAAGATGTGACTTATGATTCCCATTTCTATAATATCAAGAAGTGTTCTAGGACATCTAAACACAGATGTTGGCAACTAGGATTATGTTGTAACCATCAGGGTGAGGATTCCCTAGAATATGCACCTTTTATTTTATGCAAAGATGGCTTGCATGACACACACAAAATTTTTTATGAGAGTTTTTAGTTTGATGTGCAAACTGATTTTGATGCCAAGATTTGTGATGTCAAAGATCAAATGGATTATGAATGTTTCTATTTCTCAGTTCAAATGAATGAGCATTCAATGGAACATGATGATGAGTAGCCCAAAGTAAGGTGTCATAATAGTCATGAGTTGCAGTTAGTGTCTGGATATAGATCGTTGGATGATGGAATGGACAATGATATTGGAAAGAATTATGATGCTTTGGGGAATGCTGATTACTTGAATGAAATATGGGAACTTAGGGGAAAAATTTGTAGATTCGGTCTACTCCAAGTAGCAGAGAATTTTGTTTTTGATAGGGGTAAATTTTGGTTTTCCTTGTTTGGGGGCCTGGGGCCACCAAGTTGGATGTAAACAAGTTCCTAATGGCAACATGGTGGAGCATTCTTCATGGCACCTATTTGATTCAATGTTGGGTTTTCTCCCCGAAGATCTAGGTTCTTGCTATGCCCACAGGGGGCATACATCCCCAATCGGAGCCACTAATGGGACTTTTAAATTTTTATCAAAATTTTTCCTAGTTTTGGGCGTGTCTGTTCATCTTTCATGATTGGGGGTCTAATGTTTAGGGTTTAGGGTTTTGTTACCCATGTTGAAATTAGTTATTATCAAATAAACCCTCACATTATAATTTTGTGTTGACCTGTTATTTTGGGTTGCCGGTCTTTTAAGTCATTCAACTGAGCCTTGTCTATCATGTTGTTACCAACCCCTTTACCCGACCTGTCAGCTATTTCTCCATGTTTAGGTTTTAATATTATTTTTTCCTAAAACGGGTGGGTTTTCCCAATGTTTGGACTTTGGCCTAAAATTTCGTGCCTCTAAGGGTCTTTTCCCATTCTCCTAGTTGGCCCCATTAATATAAATAACCTTTTTTCCATGTGCAAATTGGTGGGTTGTCAGATAAGAGGGTTCAAATCTAGACCATTCCTCGTAGACCTCGCAAGGTTTCTTGCTAACATCACTAAAGTGGTGCGAGGTATGCGAGATGTTGTCATCTGTCACGTACAGTGGAGTGGGGCCTGTCCCGATGCACCAACAGTGACAAATGGGTGTCAAATAAATGATGGTTGTTTAATCACGAGGATTAATTATGACCGTCCCTTGCCAGCCTCGCATGATCAAATTAATGTTTTTGAAAGTGTTGCGAGGTGTGCGAGCTGGTGACACATTGCCTAGTTCTATGGTACAAGATGGCTGAATGGGGCCCACTGCTAGTTTGTGTGTCTCTGACTGTGAGCTATGTGATTGGTTGCTAGGTTTTCCAAGTGGTGACGTGGGTTTTTTAATGATTTTTGACTCGATCTGAGTCGTCCGACATGCTAGGTCCTTATCACATCGATGGTCTAAATTCAATTTTTTTAATCCACCCATGCGATGACTATTTGCACTCTGCAAGTTACATTGATTAATGGTGCAAATTTTTTTATAGATTTCATCCTAATTTCCATGCGTGTGAGTGGTATTCACCTAGTAATCATGATGGGTTGAACACAGTTTTCCATGAGCTTGGAGATATTTTATGGTTGCAATGTCAACAACTAATCACTCACTTGCTTGTACTACAATTAGAGCAATTAATGTTCATTGTACTGGCTTGCTCGATAAATGCATACTAATTTCTCATTAGCGTCATTGCAATTTTGAGTTTATGTTCGTTTGTAGGTGATTGGTTTTTTCTTGCTGAGTTTGAACTTGTGAATAGGATGGATAAGTCAATGGTTTATGTTTCCTCGGTATGAAGAAGTGTCAGGATGGGCGTGAAGAATTTGTAGTGGGAAGAGAAACCAATTAAACAAAGTACTATTCTTGGTGCTTCTGGGGCAGTTGTTGAAGGTGTTGGGTTTGTCCCAACTCAAGCTAGAAGTAGTTCCTGCCTCAAGGAAAAGGTCATACAGGTTGAAGTAGCAAATTATCCAATAATGGGGGAATTCAAGGATGAATACAAGTTGGCTAGGATTGAAACGAGGTCTAGATGTTATGAGTCACCTATTGAGCATTTTCCTAGCTCTGGTGGTGAAGGGTCTGAAACTGATTCAGACTATCATGATTACCTTGTGGCCCTAACTAAGCTAGTGGGAGTGGATGAGGAGGTCCTCGTAGCTTCTCTAATTGCTACGGTGGCACCATGTGTTGTTTCTAGGTCTAGTGTTGGTGAAAACAAAGGTAAAATGATGGTCTCACTTCATATTGAATCGAGAAAAAGGGGCGGTCGCCTATCTCGGGGCCGTGTGTTTGTTCGTGGTGCAAGGTGATGATATGGTTGTTGGGGTTGTGCTTTTTGTTTTTGATGTTGTTTCCTCTATTCAGGTCAGATGTGGACATGCATGTGGGTGATGCGGTGGCTTTTTTTCTGTTCTATTGGTTACAGGGGTGTAACCATTTTAATTCCTCTGTTCATAGTATGGTTACATTTTGATGACGGGGAATTTTGAAATTTAATCCAAATTTCATTTGGTAAAGATGAAATTTGGTTGAAATCAACAATTGAGCCCAATGCTTGTTGCTCTCCTGATCTATAAAGGAGATTTCAAGGCTCTTTGCTGAGGTGATATTTTTTGAGTCCTGAAGTTTAGACGGTGTACAATTAGGAATATATTGTACTATCTAGAAGGTTTTAGCTAGGAAGTCATTCTAGGTTGGGTGTGTGCATAAGATAAGCATACTATGCTTTTTGTAATTACTGATATCGAAAGAAATCTAAAAATTTAAGACAATTGCTCTCCTGTGTATGTATGACAGATTGTGAATGAAGTTATCAATGGTTGTTTCATTCATCTTCAATGGTATATTTGAATGTGTGATTCATTTTATTTCTTTAACTTAATGAGTTAATCAAATGCTTGAAAAGGAGTTATAGATTTGTGGTAATGTTCTTAGGATATGCTAAGGAGTATTGTTTTAAATACTTGAAAATCTTATAGTGTAAGGCATTATAAAGATAGTTCAATGATATTAGGGTTATGTTTTATGTGACTCCTACCCAGTTGAATGAGGCACTGGTTGATTCATTCAAGATCCTTTTTAACATACAAAACTGTCACCCTAAATGTTTGGGTTCGAATTCAAAACATTTTAAAATCAAATTCTATCTCTCTTGAGATGCAAATCTCATGTTAAATCTGATTTCCTAGCTCTAGATAGTTGTTCTTACTCAGTGGTTTGCCAAAACCCCGGTAAATGGTATCTAGTTGCACTGATAGGAATGTATCTATGTATAGAAGTGTTCTTGAGGAATGAATCATTTTTGTGACCACATATAGGAACACCCTCCTTGGTTTCATAGAGCCAAAAGTGTAGGAGATTTCAGTCTTTGACTAAATCTTGTTAGTTGGCCACTAACTTTGTGAATTCTTGAATATAGAGGTTGGCAACCTCTTAGAGAATTACAAAGGCTAGTGGGGATAAATAAAACACCAACACCCTAGATGCTCCTGCATCACTACCCCTTACTAATATATTTACATGAAATCAACTCCCCCTATCTATGTTATCCATCACCAAAAGTGACAAAGATTATATTACAACACTATCTACTAACCCCACATACAAAAAATTACTATAAAATTAAAAAATGTAGACCTTAAAAGTATGAGGGTAATATACCCTAATATGATACCTTCAATTTTTCAAGGTGTCCCTCCCAATCCTTCTTGGAAATCTCCCAATCCTTCTTGGTGAAGGCAAGCATATAGCACTAGTTTTCAAACTAAACATGGAGGTATTCTCCTTCTTCTAGAGAACTTGGAACAATTGTCTTTTGCATAACCTTCTCTACATTTTCCACAACTTCAGTCAAAGATGTAGCCTTGCACTTACCATATCTTGTAGCTGACTATACTGCATTATGATTTTCTCCTTTTTTTCCTGCACCAAACATAATTTGATCATGAAGATTTTTAATTAATGCAACACTTTGACCACTTCATCAAACAACTTTGTGCTCTGATAGTGAGTTTGAAGAATCCCCTTTCTTGTGGATGCATGAAATACATCACCAGGCTACAACTTATGTAGAGGGGAAATCTTCTCTAAGTTTACTTGACCTTGTTGCATAGGAATCTACAACAACTATGTAGAAACCACTGGTTGAAACTATAATTACTTATCTAAAAGATATTTGAATGAATCTCCAAAGGGTTCAAAGGATTCACCACCTATTTTAGTAATTTCATTTGCATGAGTGTCATTCTTCTCTTTCTCTCCATTACCATAGCACACTTCTAAAATCTTCTCAACATCTGGAGGAGGAAAAGTTTCTTCTTTTTATGCTTCATTCTTCTTCGGGGCATCTTGCTTAACTTATTTGTTCTACTCATCATTTATCTCAACATCTGGAGGAGTTTTATGTATCACCATATCTCCTTTCTCATGTTGCTCATATTTTTCTATGATAGGCTCATTGATTTTTGTGAGTGATGTGTCTTTTTGCAATCGATCTTCAAAATTTAGAGGAGTGGTTTCCTTATTTCAAGGCATAACTTTCTTCATTTTTACGAGAAGCTTGTCTATTATTTTCTTTGTTTTCCTCTCCATCCTCTTGATTTCTTTTGATTCCTTCCCCATTAGGGTATTTACCCTTTGGTCTAGAATTATTTTTCTTGCAATTGAGAAAATCTTATTCTTTCCTCATGAGTAAGGGTTACTCCATTTTTCTCTAGAGCTTGTTTTCTTATCTTTTCTTCTTCCACCATAACTTCTTGTATATTGGCACCAAGAAAATCTAAATGCCTCAAGGGATGTCATAATAACATCACCACAAAAGGTAACAATCAAAGGGGTTTTTCTTAATACATGAAAGTCACACCTTAGGGAGCACCATCCTTGATATCACCACCAAGAGAGGACTAGTCAAGGAATAAATGATCACGCCTTAGGGCATATCAATCATAGCATCACCACTAAGGGGAACATCATATGCCAAGAAAGGTCACACTCTTATGAGACATCCAATCTAATATTACCATAAAGGAGACACATCACATAGATTAAGAAGACCACACTCTGGTTGACAAGGTCATGCTTCCTAGGAGATGTATGCTATCATCACTAAGAAGGGACCATTTCCTATCCAAACAATCAATAGGGGACCATATGCCCCCCTTGAAAGGCTAGTGTACTTGCTACACTAACATTTTAAGGAGCTAGAGAGGGATCCCTTGCTTAAAGGAATACTCCTACGGAATGGATAACTAACCCCTTTCCCCTTAAGCATAGGGACAAAGGTGAGCCTAATATGACACTCCTTACAAGATAGAATATGAATGCATAATGTTAATTTTATACCTTCATGAATGGTAGTGAATATGTTATGATACTAAAACTACCACACGGCAAGGAGCACCAAAAATCAATGCTAATCTATGAGACATTTGAACTGGTCCTCATAGGGATTAAATTCTTTCAATATCTTCTTTAAAGTGTGGCATTCATTAGTAAGATGTCCAACTGTTCTATGATATGCACAAAATACATGTTTGTAATCTTTCATTTCTTATCTTCTCATTCACATATAGGTGGTAGTGTGATAAGTCCTAGGTTAAGAATTTTTTGTAAGGCCTTTTCAATCTTGGTTATAAGATATGGAAATGGTAGTTTCTTAAGTTTATAAGGCTTTTGTGTCTTACTTGGCTAATCAACTATTTGATGTGAAGGTGGAGGATCTTGATAACCTAATCCCTTAGTATCTTCTGATGGTGTTTACTCCAATAGGTAATGGACTTCATGCTCATTCTTAATGTCACATCATTGCTTATTCAAGATCGTAAACCCTTGTCCATAATTTTGTTCCAAGTCAATGGATGTATCTATAAAATTATGTTCATATGATGGAGGGTTGGTTGATGTACTTTCATTTTGATTGTTATGGATATATTTCTCCATGCATATTGTCTGAGGTATGCCTTGTGGTTTAGTTTTCATATGTAACAAAGTGAATGCTTCAAGTGGTGGTATGGGAGGATGATTTTGGTATGGGGTAGTAGGATTTTGCATTGAGGGATAAAAGGATACATTGTTTTCAAGTTTAAGAAAAGATCTTTGTATGAACTCATGCTTGATTTCTTCATCTTGGCCTATGACACCAAGAAGACTTGTAATAGGAGAAGGTGTATCATGAATTCCATTATCAGAAGTATTATCCTCAAAAAACACATAGCTTAAAACATCAACCAAGGATTTTAAAGACATCCAAATTTTACCAAAGCACATATCCATGATGAAACTTTGTAATGAGGTTCAGACTGCCAAATAGAAAATGAAAGGAACTCAAATAGAAACCCTAGGCATATCTTCTTGAGAGTACTCTATCACTGAAAGTTTATTGATGTCTAGATAGCAAGATAGAGTCACCCAAGGGCATCTGGGTCCTAGTTAGGGATTCTGTAAATTTAAATTTTGACTGTGTAGTACTCTATTTAATAATATTTATTCTACTTTCAAACCATTGAAATAGTAAATTTTTTTATAGAATCTTCTTAATGTATCCCAATTTGATGTAAAATGATAGTATGCAAAAGATGTTGAAGATGCTTGAACAAATTTGAATACAAATTTTAGATTTGAAATGTAATAATTGACTAATTTCAAGATGCATAGACCTTCAAATGATGATTTTTTGAATGAAAAATTTGACTCTTAAATAATGCACTCTCTTTCACCAAATGAACTAAATGCAAAATGCTTTAGAATATGTAGTTATGAATTTCAAACCATGATCTACAAGTATAGAAAAACTGAGTAGACAAAGACAAACAAGTGTGAAAAAGACTATTAATGCACCTGTACAAGGACAAGGTTACCAAAGGGCGTCTGGGTTCTTGTTCATGGTTTTGAAAACTAAAATACCAAATTTTTAAGTTGTTGTTCCTATCTACAAATAGCTTTGATACGGATTGATTTCCAAAATTTTCAATGTAAAGGAAATGCAAATGTATAATAAAATGACACTTTTTTGAATGCAATTTTGAAATAAAAATATAACTTTAATGACTAAAACACACCCTTATGCAAGATATGATGCAATATGAAACCCTAAATGAGAAATGCAAGACAAAATGATGCAAAACCTAGATCTAGGGTTTGAAAAACTACCAAATCAAAAAGCTATGATGTCAAATGTCGGGTTCACCAAAATATAACATAGAAAAAGGGAACCCAATGTTTAATGTATAAACCTAGGGTTACTTAGGATCCTTTCTCCAAGTTGAATTAAAAGGTGGAGCAACAAGGTGATTAGATTGACTATCAACCCAAAAAGGTGAGCCAATCATACTTAGATCCACTTTCTTGGGGCCTTGAAGATGGAGAGGAAATGATTTAGAATGATTTACCCAATTGAGCTATATGAACTAATATGACAAATGAAATAATTTTGAAGATACATAGATAGAAATAAAACTCTACAAGTGGATTTGAGAAGTATCAGATGATGTGTACTTGTTACCAAAAGCTAGATCTGGTATGCAGAGGAGGACACTATCACCTAGGGGCATACAAGTCCCTAATAAGGGGCCCTAAAATTGATTTTGCAATCCTTTGATGTTGGATCTCATATTTTTTTCTCAGTTGGAAACTTTTCAGAATTTCGTAAATAAATTTTGTAGGCGAGTTTATGTGGTTTGACAAGGTATATGACAAAAAATGCAACAATGGAGAATTTTCCTTCAATCTTCTTTTAATCCTGTTCAAACCTGTAACTTGCACATTCACAAAGAGAGGAAATGTTAGGCCATTTTAGGGGCTTTCCTCAGTCAAACTCCATGTAATTGTTTCCACTTCCACAATGGAATGTCAATGATAGAACTGATAATTGAAAGGAAGGAATGATGAATGAACACATTTTGCAACTCACCACCTTTCAATGGATTCCTTGAAGGAATGAATCCATACACATCATCTCAAGGATCTTAGATCTTTCTTGATAGATTTTCTTAAATTCTTGAATGTTTGGAGACCTACAACAATGTTATCCTTCACAAAATAATAACATGAACACACATAGAATTTGACATGATGTTGGATCTTGAATTGCCACAATAAAGCTCTAATAATGTTTCTCTTGACATTTGACAATAGTTTTTTCTCTTGAGTTCTAGATAATGTGTGTTATTTCTAGATATATTTTAAATGATAAAATAACTAGGTGTTTATATGAAATTGTTCTAATTTCTTGAAAATCAAATTCTAAAGGCCGACAATTGAAATTTGAATTCTAAGTTAAAATACTAGCAACAACATATTAAAAATTGGTCCTTGACTAGATAGGGGGACCATATTCCCATGGGTGTATGGGTCCTAGCCCTATCTACTAGGACATTAAGTGTCAGGATCATAACATTAATTATTTTCTTTTATTCAATACTTGCAACTTTATCGAAAAATGATAAAAATAGGCTTTGAAATGCATAATTTAGGAAATTAGGGACTTAATTAGTCTCATTATTTTAGGGGGGAAAAAACATAGTGTGAAATTGTTAAGGGTGAAAATTTTCTATACTACACCTAGTATACCCTTTACACACAAGTCTAGCCTTTTTCTGGATCACTTCACCTTTTTTATTTAGCTTATTTCTAAAAACCTAATTGGTTCCAATCACATTATTTCCTTTAGGTATTCCTTCATATTTTAATTCTTGTTGATCCAATTCATCTCTTCATCCATAGCTTCTATCCCGCCTTTCTCCTTGCTCGCTTCTTTATAGGAATCAAGCTCTATCATTGACAGTAATGCAAAGTGTACTTGTTTATTTTCTCTCTCAAGTCTCTTCCAAGTTTGAACCCCACTATTTTTGTCTCTTATAATATGGTCTTTAGAGTGATTCTTTTGAACATACTTCTTTTGAATTGTTTCATCAACTCTCACAATTTCACTTTCTACAATCCTCTTTATCCTTTTGTTGTAACATCTATATCCTTTACTTCTCAAAGAATAAACAAGTAAAATACCTTCATCAGAACTTGAATCAAACTTACCCAAATTTTCTTCATTATTTTTGATGTAGAATTTGCTTCCAAATATCCTGAGATGTCTCATAAAAGCCAATCTTCCTCTCCATAATTCATATGGTGTTTTATCAATCTCGTGTTTAATTTTAACTCTATTTAGGATATATGTTATTGTTTGAACTGCTTCTCTCCAATACATATATGGTAAATTTTCTTAAGATAACATTGTTCTTTCCATCTCCTATATTGTTTGGTTCTTCCTCTTTGCAACTCCATTTTGTTGTGGACTCCTAGGAGTAGAAAATTTTCTTAGGCTCGCATGCTCTTCACAAAAAATTTCATACTTATCATAAGTGAATTCTCCACCTCTATCTGATCTCAAAATTTTGATTGTTATTTCGATTTCATTTTCCACTAATTCTTTAAATCCCTTAAACTTCTCAAATGTTTTTGATTTCTCTTTTAGAAATGTAATCCAAGTCATCCTAGTATAATAATAAATGAGAATCATGAAATAACTATCACCTTGTAGAATTTTTATCCTCACAGGTCTGCATAGATCTGTATGAACCAAATCTAATGGTTTTTACATAGAATACTCCTTAGAAGTAAATTTGCTTCTTGTCTAATTTCCTTCATGACATGGTTTGCAACTGGTAGATTGAGGCTTCTTAATCTTTGACATGTCCTGGACTATTCCTCTTGAACTGATCTTCATAATGTTATCAAAATTATTATGTCCCAAACTTCTGTACCAAAGCTAGCTTTCTTCTCTCTACAAAGCGAGACTTGAATTTGTCCATTCATCTCACTGAGATGATATATGTCATTGTATATCCTACTTCATTCCACAATCGATTCTCTAGTGCTTGATTCCTTGATTTCACAACCTTTGACACTAAAAAATAGCTTATAGACTTTATCACACATCTGACTTATACTTAAAATATTATGATTTAAACCTTCAACATACAAAAAATCATGTCTCTTTGTCTTACCACCATCAAGACTCAAAGTATCCTTACCGATGATTTTGACACTAGAATTATTTCCAAGAGTTTTAGAGCCACCTTCAAATTTCTTGAAATTGATGAGCTTAATTTTATCTCTAGTCATGTGGCCAGAGTAATCATTGTCTATGATCGACAGGTTCTTCTCCTTTTGAGCATGTAGAGAAATTTGAGAAATCATTGAATTTTTTGACTTCTTCTCTTCTGAAACCTTCTTCCATATTTTATCTAATTCATGATTACTACTTTCTAATACTTTTCTTCCACTTTTAGGTAGAGGAGGACTCATAAAATTGCTTCTAGAATTCCTTGCAATGTGTCCAAAATTGTTGTATTTTTAGTGAATGATATTAAAACTCTATAGAGGTACAAATGAATTATTTTTGACAAAATTTATTTCTTCTTACTAGAGATTTTATATAGTCTATAGCCTTATGACCAAAACTATTGCAATTAAAACAATAATTAGAGAAAGGATAATTTAACTTGTTGCATACCTATCTTCTAGATCCTCTTCTCTTATTTTGAACATAAATATACCCATCATTCTATGTCTCGCTTTCATTGCTTGAAATGATTATTTCAAAATTTGAACTTCAAAAGCTAGTCACATTAGGACTTGCATGTTTCATAGACTATTCTCACTTTGTTTCGTCTGATCATCAAAACCAATTCAAGTTTTGACATGCAGAGATCTTTGATATCCTAATATCTCATCTATATTTTCATTATTCTTTCCAAACTTCATCTATACTTCTAATTCACTTTCTCAAGCTCTTTTCTTATTTTCACAATTTCTAGCCCTACCTTCTCATAGTCCTTATCTCTTGATAGAAAATTTCCAATCAAGACTTCTTCAATCATTTTTGTTTCTTCTATCTCGGTCTTCTGATCAGCAATCATCTTTTCTACTTTCTTCAAATACTGAGATACCTTTTCTTTACTCATCACTTCTTCTACAATTCTACTCTTCATCCTTTTGATTTCTTTTGCAACACATAGCAATTATTCCATAAAATTTACCTCATCTTCATTATTTCTGGAATCTATTTTTTCATCTCCTTCAGTAGTGTCAAAAGCCATAAAAATAGCCTTTTCTTTTTCATCTCCGGAGATATCTTCATCTCCTTATTCAGTACAGTAGTCTTCTTCCTCATTAGTGTAAAACATTTTATGTTTCCGTTGACCTTTATTCCTTCTCTGAAATGATTTATTTCCATACCTTTGTTCAACATTGTTAGAATCCTTGGTGTAGACCTGGATGGAGGGTCCATAAAAGGAATCTCCAATCATGTGGCGTAGATTCAACATAATGGAAATAACATAAGATGTTGATTAGAAAACATGAACTTTCATTGATTCAATGACTGGAATTCTTGCATGCATCATATGCAAAATAATCAAGGCTCACAGGCCTACCGCAATGGCATTACAATATTACAACTGGTGTGAGGACCTTATTCAGTAGTCGGATTTGAATATATGAATTATTTGAATTCTAATCCTAAATCTAATGTCTAACTACTTTCATATGAATTAAAAATTAACTTAAATATGATTCATCAACTCCAATAATGGTTCACATCAGCCTCGAGGGTTTACAAACCCAATGAATGATCAAGTATGTAGGGAAGCCTTAAAAAAAGAAAGATAATCCTTCATGAAATGAAATGTATTATGAATCTCCAAGAAATATCCCATTGGACCCAAAATTATTGTATGATTCTTTGTTAAGTTTTACACACTCTAGGATAGGTCCACACTATGAACTCTAGACTAGTTCGTCCCCACTACTTTGACTAAGAATGACTTTGAAATTTTGAGATTGATAAATTTTTGAAAATGAATGCAAACTTCTTGAAATTTGGATATGATGTAGATGACCTTGTGTAGATGCTATATCCTTCTCCACAAGCTAGGAAATGACAATGTGGTAAAATGTGGAATGAAATGTTGAAACTACTATAGACTAAAATGTAGGGAAAGAAATATTTTTTAGTTGATACCCGAGGTTGGAAGAAAAGTGATTCCCTCACTTTCCAAGGGCTAGAGGAAAATGAAAGTGGTCCACCTCATCCTAAGAAATTCATGATGAATCCTCTACTGGTTTTCCTTTCCACTTTACCAAATATTCCTTGTACTGCTTGTTCCTAGTGCTCCTTCTAGTTCTGGTATCGAAGATCCAATTAATCTCCTCTGTTGGTCGATGTGGTAACTACTCCAAGTTCAAATCCATTTCATTGCTATTGCTACTTGGTTGTCCTTCATGATACTCATAGATGTCTGCAATATTGAAAATAGGTGAAATTCCAAGTGTCTTTGGTAACTCCACTTCATATGCATTTAGAGAATCTTACATGGTCCAAACTTGCTCATCTTTAACTTATTATATGTACCTACTAGAAATATTTCCTTCTTGATATATGCCATAACTTCATCTCAAACACAAAACTCCTTATGTCTCCTCTTCTCATTTTTTTTCTCCTTATACCTATTGCTCATTTCCTATAAGTGTTTCCAAACTTGACATTGCAAAGTTTCCATAAGTCTTGCAAATTATTCAACTTTTTCACTCCTCATTTCTCCATGCTAATGTATCTTAGCTCTAAAACTCCTTTGGGATGTATTCTTGTCACAATCTCAAGTGGTGTCTTCCCTACACTCCATTTTACTAAATTATTATATTCAAACTTTTCCTGTGGTAGAAAAATATCCAAATTTCCTACCTTATCCCCAACCAAACATCTCAATAAGTTATCCAAACTTCTGTTTACTACCTCCATTTTCCAATCTATGTGTGGGTGATACATGAAAAACTAAACTTCAAATATGTCTTCATCTTCTTCCATAATTTCCTCCAAAAGTATCCAATAAACTTGGTGTCTCTGTCTAAAAAAATATTCTTAGGTAATCCATGCAATCTCACAATCTCCTTGAAAAATAGGTCAGCAAAATGCACAACATCATTAGTCTTCTTACAAGGAATGAAATGTGTCATCTTAGAAAATCTATCTACTAATACCACTATAGAATCATGTCCTCTCTATGTTCTTGGTAATTCTAATATGAAATCCATTCTTATATCTTCCCAAGGTCTCTCTAGTACTATCAAAGGCTTATACAACCCAGTATTCTGACTACTTCCTTTTTCTACTTGACAAATTTGACAACTCTAAACATACTTCCTGACATCCTTATATATTTGTGGCCAAAAGTAGTGTTCACTCACCAAAGATTCTATCTTATCAATCCGAAAATGATATATTTGTGGCCAAAAGTAGTGTTCACTCTCCAAATCTTCTATATTATCAATCCCAAAATTTCCTGCTAATCCTCCACTATGCTTCTCCTTAAAAAGATCCTCCCTCATTGAACTCTTCGAGATGCACAACTAATTTCCTTTGAAAAACACATCTTCCTGAATGAAATAATCCAACCATTAGCTCTAATCTATCACTACTAGTTCCTTACATGCTCTCCAAGCTTTAGAAAAATTTGGATCATCCTCATACATGTTCTTTAGTTCTTCAATACCTAGTACTTTTGTCCTCATCTTTATCAACAAATTCCTTCTCTTGCTTAATGCATCTACAACTTTGTTTGACTTTCCACTCCTATGCTTCAACACAAATGTGTAACTTTGCAAGAGCTCCACCCATTTCATATGTCTTTGGTTCAATTTCCCTTGACTATTCAAATACTACAAAGCTTGATGATCGGTATACAACACAAACTCCTAGGTAACTTGAATAATGTCTCTACTTCTTCAAGGCTTGAACCATGGCATAAAATTCCTAACCATAAATTGAAAATATTCTTCTAGAATCATTCAAATTCTCACTAAAATAGGCTATTATTTTTCCTTCTTGACTTAGCACTACTCCTATTACATTTCCACTAGCATCACAATCAACTTGAAATACTTTGTCAAAATTAGGAAATACTAACGCTGGTTTCTTTGTCACCTTTTGCTTCAGCAATTCAAAGCTTCCTCGTGCTCTAGATTTCCACTTAAATTTCTTCATATCTCCTCTCATTATCTCCATCATAGGTGTGCAAATTCTACTAAAGCTTCTGATAAACTTTCGATAAAAACTAGCCAATCCGTGGAATGATGTTACCTCCCCAATGTTCACCAGTGTAGGCCATTCAATAATTGCTCTAACCTTCTCAAGATCCATCTTCAATCCTTCAACAAAAATGAAAAATCCTAAGTACACCAACTTTTTCTTCATGAAACTACACTTCTTGATGTTTATCAACAAATTCTCTTCTCTCAATCTTTGCAATACTTGTCTAATGTTCCACAAATGTTCTTCTCTAGTCTTACTAAAAGTTAGAATATCATCCTATTATGATTTAGGTGAAATCAACCCTGTAAATTGATTAATTAGTTTTTTTCATAATGTATTTTATAAATTACCCATAAGAGGTGAAATCATTTAACCAATGGTGGTGAAAACGCTCATGTAAAGATGGAGCTATAGTTACTATTTGTCTTCTTGGAAAAGGATAAAATAGCTAGGAATCCCATTTGGAATCTCCTATTTTTGAAGGGTTATGAAATCCATCATATGTTGTAAGAGTATCTATGACATATATGACACCGTCATATGGTTCTATGACAACTATAATAACATTTATGATTGTATTTATGACAAATTCCTTCCCTAGGTTCCCATGCATGAGCGATGCCTTATGATAGCTGTAAGAGCATCTTTAAGTTGTTATTTTGGGTGGATTTGGTGGTTGTCAAGGAGGTAGGTCTAGGTTTTTGCATGTGGTTTTGCTACATTTTTTTTGGTGATACCATGGTGGTATTCATGCCCACAAGTTTCTATATATTGGGGCATTGAGCTAGAGTTATTGATTTTGTTTTATAGGTAACAAGTTGCTTCCAAATTCTATAGACTTTTGCAAAGAAGTGTATTTCTGTTGTAATCTCTCTTGGATTAGTAATATACTTGGATCTCTCTTTCTGTGGTGGAATTTTTTCCCTTAGGGGTTTCTCCATGTAGATTTGGTCTCATGTGTTATGGTTTTCTTTTCTTGCTTTGACTCTAAAATCGCATTCATATTAAGGGTTAATCTTTGGATTTAAATTTTCAATTACTATTGATTAAATTTCATATTTCAAGCTTTCTTCACCTTGTTTTACAACACATCCAAGTAAACAATGATAGACTTACCCAAGAATTTATTTAGAACCTCATTCATCAACCTCATGAAAGTGTTACGTGCATTGGTCAATCCAAAAGGAATCACTAAATAGGAAGGCAACATGGGATAGTGAAGTCCACTAATCACTAGATACTAGTTGTGTTATGCTAGGATCCACAACAAAGGCGTTCGTGACTCACACCATAGAAATTTTTGATATTTTCTAGGTGAATCATAAATAGGAAGGCAACATGGGATAGTGAAGTTTGATATTCACTAGGTGGGCTCTCAGGACAAGGTAAAATGAGAAACATGTTCATGGTCTAGTGAAGTTCACTATTCACTAGGTGTGTACCCATTAACAAGTTAGAAAAAATGAGAAACACACTAGGTCTAGTTAAGTTTGATATTCACTTGGTGTGTACCCATGTCAACCATACCAATAGTTATACTCCATGATAACTCTGATAAGGTTCCGCAAAATGATCAAGATGATATGCCAATGAAACACTAAGTTGAATGCATGTGAACAAAGTAAACCAAAAATGCCAATTTCAATGCACCACTAAGTCCAATGCATGTGAAAAAAGTGAAAAAAAAATGCAAATATATTCCCCCACCTTAAAGAAATTACAAAAGACCATGTTGTGATAAATTTCTTTAAGGTTGAAAAATGATAAATTTCATGCAACAAAAGATCACAAGAGCTTATTCGAAAAGCCCTAAGCCAATGACATGTTTCCAAATAAATTTGTCTCATGATAAAGGGTTTCCCCGAAATGCAATGTGACAAACAACATAGAGATAAACATAGGAAGGATCCATGGATCTAGGGTCAGTATACATCTTTGCTACAATGATATAATAGAGCTTACAATAGACATCATTCCCCAAATACTCATGCAACAATGAACACAATAGAGGAATGACACATAGAGGGAAAACCAAAAAACTTTGGGTCAACATGGAAGATACCTAAATATCTCAATTCCTTGCATCGTTCCCAAAAGGTAAACACAATAAAAAAAATAAAATAATTTTTTTATGACATATAGAAGAATGAAGATACAAATAGAAGAATATCATGATACGTTTGTTGAATGAACAAGACAACTGAAAGGGGGGGTGAAACGGTTGTATCTTATCAAAACATCAAAACCCTCATTAACATTCAAATCCACAAACATTCATTAAACCCTTAATTTGTTATGATGAATTAGCATGAAAATAAAATAATAGAAACTTAAACAGCTCAGCACCATGCACAAGAGAACACCATATTTACATGGAAAACACAAGAAGGGAAAAAACATGATGAGGATTAGCTCACAATATAAGTAATTGTAAAATTGATTACAAGGGCTCACTTCCAAAATAGGACACACTGTCCAGAAAGGCTCACAACCAAGGCTCGCTACAAGAATTAAAAGAAGATAGAGAAGAAATGTTACATAAAAAACATGATCTCAATGCAATAGGGATTCCACCACAATAGCTCCAACACCTTCACAGTCTGTTTGAATGATTGTAGACACCTTCTACTCACTACATCCAATAATCCAACAGTCAAAATTTCACACTTCTCTTCTCAATTTCACATTACTCGCATCAAATACTTTGCACATTTATCTATCTTGCATCAATATTCACCTCCTTCAGAAATTCAACTCATACTTGTATTATCCTCAACCTTGAAACCTTCTCCAAGGTCGACACTGCACCTCAAATGTAGAAATTCAAATTAGGTCAGCCCCAAAACACTTCCATGGTAGATAGAAGTGAATGCAGACCACATCAAAATTTAATTAGGACCCAAATCAACAACACCACTTAACCACACGCTACCACAAACAATATATATCCTTCACATGTAGTGTAAACACTAGGTCGGTCATTACCCATGCAAGCACCATTAATGAATTAAGTACACACTTCATCAAACTCAAAGACAACTTGAAAACCACACTCCATGCTTGAACACAATCTAGAATATTCCTCTAACATCCTGAAATCCATTGAAATCCTTTGTAACACATTTCACCTGAAGAATGTACAAGCCTAGTACATCTTGACAACATTGCCACACACTATAACTTAGAAGACCATATTTTGAAACACAAAATCATGAATCCTCTTGACACGAGAAAGAAACCAAGACCATCAACATACCTTTAGAATCACAAGTCCTGAAGCATAACTACAGAGAAACGTGGAGCCAAACATTTCTCCCAGACACCTCTATAATACTCAATCACACATTGGTGAATACAAATTCTTCTTCACAATGATCCAACATACCATCTCTTGAATATAACATCTTTTAAAATTTCTCACCTACATATCTAAACTAAAAAAGCATAGAATCAACATAGAAGAAACACGAAGCACATCCCAAAGCACATTCTGAACAACTGAACACACCTTCATCACATTTTTTTCTCTTTTCTTCAAATTTTCTCAAAATAAAATTGAAACCAAGCACCACAAACACCATATCATCTTATCTCATCATCTCACATCATCTCCAGACTCTTCATCAAAAAGATAGCTCCATGTACTCACAACACTTCCTCAATATCTCAACTATACATGCAAAGTTGACACCAATGACAACACCTTCATACCTGCAAAAATCCTCCCTTTGTCATTGATGGCAACACAATATGTGAAAAAACATCAAAGACAACTCTCCTTTCTTTTTCATGATTAGATATCCTACACAAAATTTTTATCTCCCCCTTTCAACTTTTTCTTTTTCACGTGCTTCACTCTCCCTTTAACAATAATGATTAAACAACATACACAACTTTCTCCCCCTGATACCTTGCACTTTTTCACATGACTCTCTCTCCCCCTTTGACATTTATTGAAAAGGATAATGTTTTTGCTTTATTCTCCCTCTTTGACATTGCACAACTGTTCTACAACACTTTTCCATTACTGCTCTAAATACTTCCCCTTAGGAGCACACACAAATCTACAACAATTTGTAATACCACTACCTACTCCCCTTGAGAGGTAGCCACCAATATCAATCCAAAATAAAGGATAGATAATGAGATCTACTGGACTGATACATATCCTTATACATCTAGTTCAAAGAAGGAGGGGCAATGACCCCCAACTTCTCTCGGAGATAATCAAAAGTATCCCTAGGAAGAGCCTTAGTGAATATATCAACAATATAATCCTTTGTAGGTACACATTCACTCTTCACTTCATTCTCCATAACCTTCTCTCTTAGAAAGTGATGTCTAATTGAAATATGTTTTGTCCTTGAATGCATCATTGTGTTCTTTGAAATATTTATTGCACTTGTATTGTAATAAAATATAGAAATAGGCTCATCATATGCTACTCTGATATCCTATAATGTTTTCCTCATCCACAATACTTGCGTGTAGCAAGATGTTATTGCAATATACTCAACCTTTCCAATAGATAAAGAAATTGAATCTTGTTTCTTACTTAGCCATGACACCAATCTACATCCAAGAAAGAATGCACCACCACTTGTACTTTTTCTATCATCTACACAACCAACCCAATCTATATTTGTGTAAGCACTCAATGTGAAATTAGTATCCTTTGGATACCATAATCCATGATTCAGAGTGCCCTTTAGGTATCTAAATATCCTCTCCACTTCTGCAGCATGTGACTCTCTAGGATCTTCTTGAAATATAGCCACAAGACAAACTATATGCATGATATCCAATCTAGTAGTAGTTAAATATAGCAGTCCACCAATCATAGATCTATATTTCCTCTTATCAATCTTATGGGATTCACCATTCTTGCTCAATTTGCAACCAATAACCATAGGAATACATACTGGTTTGAAGTCTTCCATTCCAAACTTCTTCAACATTTTTTTGATATACTTTGACTATAAAATGAATATGCCTTTTTTTTTTGATTGATTTGCATCCCAAGGAGGAAATTCATCTCCCCAAACATAGACATCTCAAAATCTTTTTGCTTCTATTCTATAAACTTCTTACACATAGCTTCATTTCCTCCAAATATTATGTGATCAACATACACAACTACAATCAAGATTTGATCTTTTTCAATGTTAAAGTAAAGGTTACAATCTATGGTTCCTTTATTGAAACCTTGATGTATTAATACTTATCCAACCTTTCATACTAAGCTCTAGGAGCTTGCTTCAATCCATACCATGCCTTCTTCAATCAGAAAACCATGTTAGGTTTATCTGACAATTGAAACCCTTTAAGTTGTTCCATGTATACTTCCTCTTCTAACTCTTCATTCAAGAAAGAAAAATTCACATCCATCTGATAAACTTTGAAATCCTTATGTGCTACAAATTCCAAAAACATTCTAATTGCTTCCATCCTAGCCACCAAAGAAAATTCTCCTCAAATTCTATTCCTTCAAATTGTGCATATCCTTTACACACAAGCCTTTCCTTGTTTCTTACCACTTCTCCATTCTCATTCAATTTGTTTCTAAACACCCACTTAGATCCAGTTATGTTTTTGTTTGCTGGTCTTGGGAAAAGTTTCCATGTTTGATTCTTCTCAATCTGCATAAGTTCTTCTTCCATAGATTTCATCCAATGTTCATCATTACATGCCTCAATCACTATCTCAAGTTCAACTTTAGAAAGTAGACACAAATTTACCTCTTCTTTAGTAGCTTTCCTTCTTATCAAAATACCTTTACTTTTGTCTCCAATGATCTATTCTTCAAAATGATTTCTCTTCACATACTTAGGGGTTCTAGGGGTATTTTTTAGAGCTTCTTCCTTTTCATATTGTGCTTCCTATTCCTTATATTTTTCTTCTTCTTCTCTAAAGGCAGGTTCATCTAATTCATATCCATCTATCACCACTGAATTCTACAGATCTTCATCCACTTTGACACTTGCACTCTCAACAATCTTTCTCAATATTTTATTGTAACATCTTTAAGCTTTTCTTTTAATATAATATCTAAGGAAGATACCTTCATCAAACCTTGCATCAAAATTTCCTAATTTTTCATCATCTCTCCTAATATAGCATTTTCTTCCAAACACTTTTAAGTACTTGATAGTAGTGATCCTTCCATATCACAACTCATAGGGAGTCTTTGTGTTGTTTTATTTTTCTTGAACTCTGTTAAGTATGTAAACAACAATATGAATTGCTTCTCTCCAGTAGACCTCTGGTAGATTATATTCTTTCATCATAGTCCTTACAACTTCTTGAACAGTCTTATTTTTCCTTTCAACCACTCCTTTTTGCTGAGGAGTCCTACGGGCAG
Organism: Sequoiadendron giganteum; assembly: GCA_007115665.2. Taxonomy (NCBI): domain Eukaryota; kingdom Viridiplantae; phylum Streptophyta; class Pinopsida; order Cupressales; family Cupressaceae; genus Sequoiadendron; species Sequoiadendron giganteum. The sequence goes on along the minus strand of CM021103.1, from coordinate 444,515,429 downwards.
AAAAGTTCCTCTTTATGCCATGATTCTCACAAAAAATGTTAAATTAATTGGAGGTGAATTCTCTACCTTTCTCAAACCTCAAAAATTTGATCTTCAAATCCATTTCATTCTCAACCATAACCTTGAAATCTTTGAATCTATCTAGGGCTTCAAATTTTTCTCTAAGAAAAGTGACCCATGTCATTATAGAATAATCATCAATCAAAAGCATGAAATACCTATCACCTTAAAGACTTCTCACTCTTGTAGGACCATAAAGATTTGTATGCACTAATTCCAATAATTTGGTAGAAGATTATTCTTTACCCTTGAAACTTCTTCTTGTTTTGTTTCCAATCTGACACTCCTTGTAGATAGGATATATGATTTGTAATCCTTTGCAAATCTCCCACTACTTAAATTAAACTGATTCTAACCAAATTATTGAAATTGACGTGACACAACCTTCTATCCCATAAACAACTTTCATTAGTTTGATTCATAAATCAATGACCATCAACACCCTTGAGTTGATAAATATTTCCATCTGTTCTCTTTCCAACATCAATCACAGTTCTAGATCCTTTTTTGATCTCACATCCATTATCCTAAAACTTAAGATTATATCCTTTTCTACACATATGTCCAACACTCAAAATATTATGCCTCCCTTGACATAGTAAACATCATCAGTATTATGCTTGCCATTAAAACTAATTAAACCTATTCCAAAAATATTAGCACCTAAATCATCTCCAAATTTAACAAGGCCTCAATCATATTTTTTAAGTTTAAAAAGCTTACTTTTGTCTCCAGTCATATGCTTTGAGCAACCTAACATGAAAAAAAGATACCAAAGTACATCCAGTCTTATCCTTTCTCTCCTTTGTATCCAAATCATTTTCCTTCACACATCTTTCAGAGTTAGAAGAAACAGATTCATCATTTAAAGCCAATAACAAGCATTCATTATTATCATAGTCTCGAAAATCCGATTCATCATAAAAAGTACTAGCATCTTCTCTAACATTATAGATTTTCTTGATTATATTAGCTTTGTTTTCCTTATTCTTATTGTTCACACTTTTGTTTGGACATCTTGAAGCATAGTGACCTATTTTTCCACAACTAAAACATTTGAAAGGTAATTTACCTTTGTACTTACTGATGCTCATTTTCATCATTCTTACAAATCTAGCTTCCACATCATCAAGACCATCTTCATCTGAATCTTCAATCTTTTTTTATTTTACAGCCTTGAAAGTAGTCTCCATTTTTGCACCATTATTCACACCAAATTTTCTCATTTCAAATGTATTTAGTGTGCCAAATAACTAATCTCTAGTGAGTAATAAAATTTGCAACTTCCTCAATAGAGAAAAAAAAATGACCATAAGAATTGGGAAGAGTTATGAGAATTTTCTTTACCACTTTAGGTTCTTTGACTTTGCACTAACAAGTTCATCAACCCTCTGCATGTAACTTGTAACTATTTCATCTTCAATCATTTGCAAGTTCGCAAATTGTGTCTTCAAATTCTGCATCTTAGCTTGTTTAACCTTATCATCTCATTCATAAATAATTTCTAGCTTATCCCAAATTTCTTTAGTAGTCTTCAAATCCATAACTTCCACTAATTCAGAATTTGCAGGACTACTCAAAAGAACAAACCTTTCTTTACCATTTATTTCATAGGTCTTGATCCCGTCACTTGTGCTTGGTCCATTTCTATGTATAGTATAATTAGTCTTCACTATTTGCAAAACATCATATCCAAGGTAAACTAGATAGCCTTCCATCTTAACTTTCTAGAATGCATAGTTTGTACCATCAAACATAGAGATCTCCTTCTTGTTCGCCAACCCAAATCTACCTCAAGTTAAGCTTTTCTCCTAGGAACCTTGATTTGATACCAATTGTGGAATGAAAAAGACAACTGAGAGGGGGGGTGAATCAGTTGTATCTTATCAAAACATCAAAACCCTCATTAACATTCAGATCCATAAACATTCATTAAACCCTTAATCTGTTATGATGAATTATCATGAAAAGAAAATAATAAAAACTTAAAAAAATCAACACCATGCACAAGAGCACACTAGATTTATGTGGAAAACACAAGAAGGGAAAAACCACAGTGAGGATTATCTCACAATATAAGTAATTGCAAAATTGGTTATAAGGGCTCACTACTAGAATAGGACACACTGTCGAGAAAGGCTCACAACCAAGGCTTACTTCTAGAATGAAAATAAAATAGAGAAGAAATGTTACACAAAGAAAATGATCTCAATGTAACAAGGATTCCACCACAGTAGTGTTGGCAGATGGTTAGCGCTCCCCTCAGGATTTGTGACATGGACTATTCACCTCTTGTGGATCCGTTAACTTTGGTAGTTGTATCGGGTAGTAATAGATCGATCTTTTTGTGCAACGAAAACTGTGGGCCAAAAAGTGGTATCAAAGCCAAAGGTGTCAAGTTTGAATTCCCTCGGGTAACACTGAGGGGGAGTTTGTTGGTAGATGGTCAACACTCCCCTCGAGATTCATGACATGGACTAACCGCCTCCCATGGATGCGTTCACTTTGGTAGTTGTATCAGGCATTAATAGGTAGATCTTTTGGTGCAACAACAAATGTGGGCCAAAAAATAGATCCAACACCTTCACAGTCAGTTTGAATGATTGTAGACACCTTCTGCTCATTGCAACCAATAATCCAACACTTGAAAGCTCACACTACTCTGCTCAATTTCGCACCTCTCACATCACATACTTTGCACATTCATCTATCTTGAATCTATCTTCACCTCCTTCAAAAATTCAACTCATACTTATACCATCTTCAACCTTGAAACCATCTACAAGGTCAATAATGCACCTCAAACATGAAAATTCAATTTAGGTTAGTACCAAAACACTTATGTGGTGGATAGAAGTGAATGCAAGCCAGATCAAAACTTAATTAGGACCAAAATCAATAACACCACTTAACCACACACTACTACAAACAATATTTATCCTTCACATGTAGTGTAAACACTAGGTTAGTTTTTACTCATGCAAACACCATTAATAAATTAAGTATGTATGCTTCATCAAACTCAAAGATGACTTGAAAACCACACTCCATGCTTAAACACAATCTATAATATTCCTCCAACATCTTGAAATCCATCAAAATCATTTGCAACACATTTCACCTAAAGAATGTACAAGCCTATTGCATCCTAAGAACATTTCCACACATTGTAACTTGAAAGACCATCTTCTAGAACACCAAATCATGAATCCTCTTGACACAAGAAAGAGACCAAAACCATCAACATACCTTCAAAATTGAAAGACCTGAAGCATAACTATGGAGAAATGCAAAGCCAAGACATTTCTCCTAGACACCTGTGTAATACTCAATCACACACTGGTGAACATAACTTCTTTTGTACAATGATCCAACATACCATATCTTGAATACAACATATTTGACCATATCTCACTAGCATATCTAAACCACGCATGCATAGCATAAACACAAAATAAATGCGGAGCACATCCCAGAGCACATTATGAACCACTGAACATACCTTCATTATATTGTTTTCTCTTTTTTTCAAATTTTCTCAAAAGCACCTAGAAACCAAGCATTAGAGACACCATCTCAGCCTATCTCAACATATCACATCATCTCTAGAATCTTAATCATAAAGATAGCTCCATGTACACACAACACTTCCTTAATATCTCAACTATACATGCACAATTGACACCAATGACAAAAAAAGCTTGTTTTTCATCAATGAAAACACCTTCATACTTGCAACAAGGTTCATTTCCTTTATATAAAATGTTACGCCAATAGATAAATAAGGGACATCTAAAGAAAAATCACAAACACAAAGGCATGCAAAGCAGAATAACACAAGAGATCATAATACACGCAAGAAAACACAAAAAATATGCATGAAACAAACATAAGGGAGTACCACACATGCGAGCCAATCCAAAGCAGGTCACCTACACCCCAATATTTCTCATCATATAGCCCAAAGGTGGAAAACTAGCTAAAGGGACTACAACAAGTTCTATTCTAGGAGCATCTCCACATTTAACATGTGGTGGGTTACTCTCATTGAGAGGATCATCATGGTTTCCCCTATCTAAATTCATTTTCTTTGAAAACAACACGTTAAGATCATTATGCACTTGTTCATCAATTTTAAAAATTTCATCTTCATCATCCAAGTTAATCTACTTGTATGTTTATGACAATAGCAATTGTATGTTCTTGTTTCACTTCTTTTTCTAGATCCATATCTTTTTTTGGTGAGATTTTTAATTCTTCTTGAGTTGTTTGCATAGGTGTTTGATTTTAATGCACTATCTTATTATTTTCTTAAAATTGATGAGAAATAGCATGAAACCTACTCCTACACTCTTTAGCATTTTAGTTTCTTCTTGTATAGTTTTCAATTTGTGAGGGGGGAGGAGCAGGTTTCTTGACCATTGGTCTCTTTTATTCCCTTAAGGGAGGAACTGAAGGAACCACCAAGAGTTGGGAACCACTACCTCTTTAGGTCTATACACTTGTTTTACCTTTGGAGGCACAAAAGGAATCATTCAATTATCTCTTGGTATTTTATATGATATGGGTGGAGGAACTATGACATATTTACCTTGGTTACTTGGAAGGGTCTTTGCTTTGGGCATGGATTCATCCATAATTGGTGGAGGAGGAGGAATAATTAGGGTCTTATCATTTTTAGGAATATTGGTTAGAGGTAACCCTGTTATGTGCTTTGGCTTAAAATTTTGGTATGACCTGAAAAAAATCCTCGTGAGGTTTAATAGGTTTTATAGGTTGAGGCCAAAATAAATCCAATGAAAAGTTCCCATGAGAAAACAAAGTATTAAACTCAGTATTATGCACTATAAAAGTTTTGTTTTCAAATGGGAACTTTATGCACTTGTGAATAACTGATGGGACAAAATTCATGGAGCATAGCCATGGGTAGCCTAGGTTCACATGGAATTAGTCTAACATCAGGAAAATGGAGAATGATACATCTAATTGTTTTGGTCCAACTTTAAGTTGAAGAGTGATCAAACTTATCATAGGGCCTGAGAAAAACCATCATGGGTTTTCAACCATGCTTTCAATTTTTCATAAGAATCTTGATAAAGTTCATGTACAAAGAATAATTCCTCAATGATCACATTCTCTAAACTCACATGATCAATGAGTATTCTAGTTTTAGGCTTATCATTAATACATCTACCGATATAGAGAGGAGCATTAGGTGCATGTATGGATGTGTCGGTATAGGTGAAAGAAATGTTGGGCAACAAAGTGACCTTTGGCCCTTACAATGAATGTATATGAGAGTGGCCATATCTTATAAGCCATCCTCATCATCACTCTTATTATCATTTTTTATAATTATTCATGTCATCAGTTTTATCAATATTCATCTCATCATTCTTAACATTAAAAGCTTGTAGAAAGTTGGATGAATGGTTTGGCATTGGATTAGTAAAAATTTGTAAGTTTTGGTTAGGTGGGGAAACATACTTATTCCCTTGATCATTAACACCACCCAATTGAATGTGATTAGAATCAATGAGGTCTTTCAAATCTTGATGTTTAAGATGAATGCATCATTCTATATCATGTTCACTTGTCCAATGATATTGAAAAAAGGCATTTAGATTGTAACTTGGAGGTAGAGGTTTATTTGTGTCTACAGGTCTAATCAGAGGCTTGATCAAATTAAGTTCTTGTTTAAAAGTTACAAAATGATCAAATGGAGGGTATCCAGTAACTAGGTGAATTGTCTATCTCATGATCCAAATTGGTATGGGGTTGAACTTATGGCAGCAACTTGAGGGTCAATGTGGTTTGTTGTTTGAGATGTATGTAACTTTGTAAAGTTTTTGTTTTGATTCTTGAATGGTTGATAGTTTTTGTGAGGTATGGATTCATATTTCCCAATAGGAGTAGATGGATATGTCTCTTCATACTAACTAATTGAATTTTGATAATCATGAAGGGCCTTACACATATGTATAAAGGATGAATATTTCATCAACAAGATTTTATCCCTTATGTTAGGTTGCAAATTTTCAATGAAAACTCTTTGAAAATACACATCAAGAAGAGGGCATGTGCAGGATCATGATGGGCCAAAAAGTAGCGTTTTGCACTCACCAAAAAATGTGAAAAACTCGAGTTGACTTTTTTTTGGGTTGGGTGTCAGTACATTGCTCCATAGAAATGCCAAGCCTAAGTTTTTCAAATTAGATATCTGATTTTTAAAAGTAAAAAAAATCGGATATTTGATTTGGGGCCGGGCAATATAAATAGAAAAAAGTTCATTTCGAATTCATTCTAACTCTTTGAAATGGCCAGTGACTGTAAAATTGATAGTGGACGTGAATCCGATATCCGTTTTGAGCTGATATCCAATTTCAAAGGTAAGTCTTTGGTTGTTTTATTGTTTCAATCAATTTTTGTTTGAGTTTTGTATAATTTTAACTAGTTTTAATAGATTTTTATTAAAAATTAGAGTTTTTTATAGATTTTTATTAAAAATTAGGGTTTTTACACTAATTTTATTTATATTGTGTATTTTCAATTAGATTAATTAGTTTTGAACTTCAATTAGGTATTATGGCTGAGAATCAAAACCCACAAATGCCAAACCCTCAACCACCTCCACACCCATCAATTGAAGAGTTAATTGGTGAAAAATTGGAGCAATTGAGGGGCATTTGTGATGTTTATAAGACAATCCCTCGATTAAGGAAGATGACAAACACATTGAAAGAAATAATTAAAAATATAGAAACCCTCTCCACCCAACATAATGCCTTTCTTTCTTGGTGAGAAAGCATGAGGGAATATTAATCCTGTGGATTATCTTACGAAGATGTGAAAGATCTCGGAATAACAAAATCCCAAATGACCTCTTTATTTGTTAACCCCAGCACCGGTCTGCCAGTTAATGTTAATAAACCAAAACTTTCTATAAAATGGTGCACGAATAAGGAAATTGTAGATAAATTTTGGGATCGTTGGTGCATGGATTTTGATAAAACACCCAACAACAATAGTGATGTACCATTTTACTTTATTAAAAAATTATACGCCGAGTTTGTGTTAGGGCATCATTTCAATTACTTTGACATTAAACCCTTCCAAGGCATAGGTGGAGGTGTAGTCCAGGGCCCATATGTTCCCCCTCCTTCCCTTCCTCAGCCACCTCCAAAACATCATCCAGATATTATCGAGGATGCAGCCACACAGACTATTCAGACTATTCACTCTTTGAGTGATCTTTTCATAATTTTCCATACTGCTTCAGTAGCTTAGCCACATTCTGGTGATGTTGGTGATGCATCAAGTGCTACTACATCCTCCTCCTCTGGTCCACATATCTGTGTGCCACATACTTGCACTATGTGCCACCAGATATGCTTGGGTCCTCTTGTACAACCCACTGAGCATCCCTTGGAAACATCTGATTATGACCTCCATGATGTGGAAATTATAGGAGATCAGATGTAGGAGATTGGAGCACACCCTGCAGAGTCCTCTGCTGCTAGAGAGGAGGATGTTGGAATAGTTACACAGGTAATATTTAAGTTGTAAATTCATAACTTGCATTTCTTTTTAAATGAATATTAATAAGAGATAGTATCAATTACTAATATTTATTTGCATGGTCTATTTAATAGTTGATGTCTGAGGAGGAGCTTAGACTGGTTATTGATAGCACCCTCAGGGCCATTTCATTTGGCCTTGACATGCATGTGGTATATATTTTCACACTCGTTTACATTTTTTTATTATATACTTGCTTGTCATTAATGAAATTATATATATTAACTTATATATTTATCTTATTTTCCTCTTGTAGGAAACACCTAGAGCGAGCAAGGTGCAACGCTCTCTAGAATTTGGAGGTGCAATGGTAGATAAGGGAAAGGTAATTGAACTCAAATTCGATTGAATTTTAAGTTTTTTAAGATCTTATAGTGATTATACATACACCGACATAGATTGGTAGTTTCATATACTTGTCATTTTTATATGTTTAGGAGGTTATGAACTACACATCCTTGTTGAAAAGTGTCACAACGCCTGAAGGAGTAGGTGTTGGAATACTTGAAGGAGTAGGTGTTGGAATACTTGAAGGAGTAGGTGTTGAAACACCTCAAGGAGGAGTTGTCGAAACAACTGAAGGAGATAAAGAAAAATAGATGCCTAAAGAGGTATGTGTTTATTTTTTATTTTTTTTGGTAAATATGTTCCTATTACCAACAATTGTATGCTAACTTGTATCAATTTTATGTTTTTGTTCACATATATAGATTGGAATTGCAAAATTTGATATGATTGGTTCTTTGAGAGGGGTATATTCTAGGACTCCTGATGGTTTGAAGAGACGTATATATGAGGTAATCAAGATTTCAATTTTATAGTTCAACTATAATTCAATGCATATTAATTTTGATCTTAATTATTCGATTTTAAATTATATAATATAACTAATCTCAATTATGGTTTGGACTTTTCTTGTGCAATTTCTTTTAAAGCCAAAGAGTGCTTCAAAGAGGCTCCATTTTGATGATCCACCAATAGTTTAGGATGAGAATAGACATTTTCACATGCATATTTTGAATAGATATCAAGATGCTCCATTTTGATGATCCACCAGTAGTTTAGGATGAGATAGACATTTTGGCATGCATATTTTGAATAGATATCGAGATGGCATATGCCACATTTTGTAAAAAAAAAATTGAGTTGGAATTGATGCCAATTTTTTATATGGACATACACTTGATTATTGGATAATTTGATATATAGAAGTTGAGAATCAAAATAATTTTTTCCTCATGTGCATGTTAAACTGTTCAAAAATTTATTCTTTAGCAATGGTTAAATATCAATGTACAATAGCATAAAAAATAATGGTTATATTATATAGTTCACAATAAAAAATAATGAATAATGGTTAAATTATATCATATATTGCTTAGTTATATTATGGTTATACTATATAGTTTAAACAACTTTGAAGACAAGAACAATGGTAAAGTATAACATTTTAACTTTAAAGTTTAAATACACAAATGTAATTGTCTCACACTACATGATGTTTTAGCGTCATTAGGGAGTCCTTGGTGTCATTTTGTGCATTACAACAAGGAAAATGAAAAATATTGCAAATTATGAAAAGTTGTCATTAAGAATGCCAAAAGGTTGTAAAGAGGAAGCCCAATGGTAATTTGGGTTTGAAAAGTAGTTGTAACTATTGAATTTGGTGGAAAACCTGTAAATAGGCTTGTGAACTTGAAGGGATGGTTGGAGAAGTTGTTCATTGAGAAGAAGCAATAAAATTTCATTGTTTCCTTGCAATTTCTTGAGTTTTTCTAGAATTTCTGAAGTTTCTTTGTGTTGTACGATTCTGTACAAGGTAATCTTGCACTCCAATGGATTGATTTCGGTGGGCAACAGGGTTAACCTCACCACAAATTTGGGTTAAACTTAACACCTAAACTTGACCAATTGACCTCCATTTGTGAACTTCATGTCCTTAGGTGCAGCTACACCATACAACCCTGCAGAAAAAGAACTCATGTCACATTAGTTGTGTCTTACACCAATTCCACCAAGATTTACACCTACCCTCTGGTCTTCAAATCTCCTTCCTTGGTTCATAGAAAATGATTCCACAATATACCCTACATCCTTGAAATTTATTTCACTTGAATAAGTCACCATCTTTGCATTCCAACCTGATGTTTGTCTTCTATCTACTCCTTGATCAAAACCAAATGATGTTTCTACCTTTATTCCTGCAATCAAACTCTTACCAACAGTTGCTTGAGCTGCCTTCCCCTTTATCATAGCTTCATGCTGGCATCTATCCTTGGGTTCTTGTTCTTTTTGTCCTTTCATCCTTGTCATCAATCCTCTTATCTTACCAGCAACAAGTACCTTTGTACGTACTATACCTACAGAACCTTCATGCTTTGCAACATTCTTCCCAACCAATGGACACACAATGGACCCTATCATAACATTATCATACCAATTTACTACCAACTCAGTCTTCAAACCTATGTCAACCTTCACACTTGCTGTCAGAGTATTTTCAGACTTCAAACTTACCATCTCACTTGAAGATGGTTGTTTGAAATTGGTTGTTTAAGGTTGTAGTTAAGGGTTTGAGGGTCAAAATGTTTTAAGAGGCCATTCCACCTACTGTTCATGCTGTGATTCAATGGAATGGGCCTGGTTAGAATAATATTAGGTGTAGGAATAGATATCTAGTTGTGGCAAAGACATTTGGTGGAGATTTCCATGTTGCCCCTGTGGAAAAAGCATGAATTTACGCCTAGGAGGCATAGCTTGAAGTAGCAGATTAAAGAAATAGTTTGGAAGAAGGTTAGAACCTAGTTGTTTCAGTGTTATTAGGTGTATTTTGATGTGATAGAAGGTCTGCAAAGGCGGGGTAGGTCATTCAGATGTTTGGGCTTGAAGCCCTAGTTGAACAAAGAGTGAAAATGGGTGAAATTGAGAGGTTTTAAGAAGGAAATATGTGAGAACTTTGGGGGAAGCATAATTTGAAGGTGAATTAAGTTTTTTCAGGGTGAAATAAGAATGTTTGAAAATATTTTAAGGTTGAATGAGGTCTGGAGATGGGTTTTTAAATAAACCCTTCTTATTTGGTGAAAAATGAGGGTTTCATGAAAGAGGGTCTTAGCAAGTGATTTTTGACTCAATGGATGAAGAATTTGTGGTTTTGGAGGTATTTTGAGGACTTTATAATGATATTTTGAGTGGGTAGTAAGATTCAAGGAGATTTCCTTTGTTAAAGTGGGCTAATTGAAGCCCCTTTTCCAACATTCAAGGTCAATTTGATGGTATGGTTCCAAAGTAAGTACATGTGATTTATTTCTTGGGTTTAATAAGGTCATCCATGACCATTTGGAGTCATTTAGAGTCATTTTGAAGTAATTTGGGGTCATTTGTCAAAAAATGTAAAAAATTGTCAAGTTGCTAAAATGTTGTCAAACAACTTTTGCAAGAAAGTGCAAAAATGAAGTTTTATTAACAAATTGTTGAAAAATTGGTTGTAAATGGTTGGGAAAAATCCAAGTGGATATTTTTATTCTATGAATGGTCCTCTTATGCACCGAAACATGTGGAATCGCTTCGAGCTACATTCAACCAATAGAATCCCTTGAGAGTCCAAAGTGCAAAATGGTTGCAAACTTTAGCATGGTCATATTCAGACACCGTGACACTTAAAAAATTCTTGTATAAACCTATGTGATTGTGTTGGGCCCCTCTACAATAACCTCTCTCTGTTTTCACTATCTCGGAGGCATTTTCCTGTGGCGGCGAATTCTCGCTTGGGAAAAAAGTTGTCAAATGCAAGTAGTTGAAAGTTGCAAAGTGGTGCAAATTTTTTTCTGCAACTCGTGTGACCAAACAAACTACTCCAACGCATTTGAATGGGTATGTTTACACTATGCATGGTCCTCTTTCACACCAAAACATGTGGAATCGCTCTAAGCTACATTCAACAGATACAATCCCTTAAGAGTCCAAAGTGCAAAATGGATGCAAACCTTAGCATGCTCATATTCGAACACTGTGGCACTTAGAAGCTTCTTTTCTAAGCCTATGGGATCGTGTTGGGCCCCTCTACAATAAAATCTCTCATTTTTCTCTATTTTGTGGGCATTTTCCTGTGGTGGCGTATTCTCTCTTGGGGAAAAAGTTGTCAAATGCAAGTAGTTGAAAGTTGCAAAGTGGTGCAACTTTCATTCTACAACTCGCGTGACCAAAATAAATATTTTGATGCATCTGGGCGAGTACGTTTATGCTAGGCATGGTCCTCTTTCACACCAAAACATGCGGAATTGCTCTGAGCTACATTCAACCAACAAAATCCCTCAAGAGTCCAAAGTGCAAAATGGCTGCAAACTTAAACATGCTTGTATTCAGACACCATGATGCTTAGAAACTTCTCATCTAACCCTATGGGATTATGTTGGGCCCCTCTACAATAACCTCTCTCAATTTTCTCTATCTCGGAGGCGTTTTCCTGTGGTGGAGAATTCTCGCTTGGGGAAAAAGTTGTCAAATGCAAGTAGTTGAAAGTTGCAAAGTTGTGCAACTTTCATTCTGCAACTCGTGTGACCAAACAAACTGTTATGACACATCTGGGTGGGTATGTTTATGCTAGGCATGGCCCTCTTTCACACTGAAACACGTGGAATCACTCTGAGCTACATTCAACCGACAGAATCCCTTAAGAGTCCAAAGTGCAAAATGGTTGCAAACTTCAACATGCTCGTATTCAAACACTGTGATGCTTAGAAACTTCTTGTTTGACCCTATAGGATTTTTTTGGGACCCTCTACAATAACCTCGCTCAGTTTTCTCTATTTTAGAGGTGTTTTCCTATGGTTGTGAGTCCTCGCTTGGGGAAAAAGTTGTCAAATGCAAGTAGTTGAAACTTGTAATGTGGTGCAACTTTCATTCTGCAACTCGGGTGACCAAACAGACTGTTCCAACCAAGGATAAATTTAAGAAACCCCCCCTTGTAAAAGGTGTAAAATCCTAGCGAATCTTTCCTTTTATTTGAAAAAAATATTAATTTTCCTAGCGAATCTTATGCACAGTATTAAAAAATTTGTAAAATCCTAGCGAATCTTAATGAATAATTGGTAAAAATAATAATCATAGTGGTGAATCCTAGGAAATAATCTCTAAAAATATTAATTACAATGGCAAATCTCTCCTTTAAAAATTTGCATAGTTGGTCGACATAGTTGCCCCATATATTTTTTTGTTTTTTTAATATTGAAGTAGGGGCCTGGGCGTAGCAGCCACCAACGGGGTCAAGGGGGTAGAGCCCCCTTATGGGGGTCGAGGGGGAAATGCCCCCTCGGGAGGTCCGGGGACAACGGAGCATAAATTCACTACTGAAAATGCATTGGAGCACACATGGATGAAGTGTTTTTAAAAAATCTCACTTGAAAAGTAAGACTAAATGAAACTTGAAAATTTTACCATCAATTAGCTTTTAAATCAGATGGTTGCAAGTTCATTCTATGAGCGAATATTAGCATGAGTGAACATCATCGATGGGACACTTAGGGATGTCCCACTGATACAACGATGATGGCGTATGTCATGAACTATTGGCAACAGTGAACGGTGGAGATCAAATAGAGCTTTCATCATATGTCTTTTCGGGAGCTTGGCATGAATATTGTAGATTCCCTTCATGATTCTTTGGAATTACACAAGTGGTGTACCTATGGCTTGGTTCCCAGGTGGAGTATGGAAGCCTTATTGGCATGAGTGAACATCATCGGTGGGACACTTAAGGATGTACCACCGATACAAAAATGATGACATATGTCATGAACTATTGGAAATAGTGAGTAGTGAAGATCAAACAAAGCTTTGATCGGACGTCTTTCCAGGAGCTTGACACAAATATAGTAGATTCCCCTTTTTGATTTTCCAGAATTACACAATATTACTGGCGAATATTATTAATATTTTTAAATTTTACTGTCTAAACTACTGGTGAATCAGTGCCAATGATGCATCATTTACATGATGAGTTAATTGAGACGAAATTATTTTTCTGCAAAAACCTAGCGATTCACTCTCCATTTTAGCTTGTACAATTCGCCAATTGGAAAAGATTCACCACTAAATTTTTCCCTGGTTTTGATGCATCTAGGTAGGTACATTTATGCTAGGCATGGTCCTCTTTCACACCAAAACACATGGATTCACTTTGAGCTACATTCAACCGATATAATCCCTTAAGAGTCCAAAGTGCAAAATGGCTGCAAACTTCAACATGCTCGTATTCGTACACCGTGATGCTTAGAAACTTCTCGTATGACCGTATGGGATCATGTTGGGCCCATATTCAATAACCTCTCTCGGTTTTCTCTATCTCAAAGGCTTTTTCTTGTGGTAGTGAATTCTCGCTTGGAGAAAAAGTTGTCAAATGCAAGTAGTTGAAAGTTGCAAAGTGGTGCAACTTTTGTTCTGCATTTCGTGTGACCAAACGAACTATTCTGACACATCTGAGAGGGTACGTTTATGCTAGGAATGGTCCTCTTTTGCATCAAAACATGCAGAATCGCTCTAAGCTACATTCAATCGACAGATTCCCTTAATTGTCCAAAGTGCAAAATGGTTGCAAACTTCAACATGCTCGTATTTGGACACCGTGACACTTAGAAAATTATCATCGACCCTATGGTATTGCGTTGGGACCCTGTACAATAACCTCTCTCGGTTTTCTCTATTTCAGAGGCCTTTTCTCGTGGTGGAAAATTCTCGTTTGTAGAAAATTTATCAAATGCAAGTAGTTGAGTGTGTAAAAATGACTTTTTAGCCATTCCACCTATTGTATCCTATTGTAACTCACTGGAATGGAATGATTAGGGGTAGGGGACATATGTGCATGGTTTCTGGAGTAGGGGAGGCGAGTTGAAATCAGGTTTTTTCACTGTTTTAGACCCCCAATTGGGTCACTTTTACAAAGGACCTATGCCTTAAACTTTCCTTTTCAGACAATTTTCAATTGGGCAGAAATCACCATCCAACATAACCCCAAATTCCACAATTAGTTTTCAAAGACACATTTCCCAAAGCACCCTACCATGAAACCCTCATTTTTTGCACTTTACATGGGGGTTTATTGAAAAACAACCTTCTTGGGCATATCTAACCCAACCAACACATCCAAAAATTCATAAAAGACCTTAAAAAACTCAAAAGATCAAGAGATCTCTACTGCCCCCAAGAATTCTATCATTTTCTCACTCAAACCACCCAATTTCACCCAAAAACGCACTATTTGCCACCTAGGGCATCATGCCAAACCAACCAAAAGACATTCCTTGCACACAAAACTCATTATTCAAGATGACTCCAAACCACCCCTAATACATGTAAAATAAGATTCAATACTCATCATAAGGGAAATTCAAGAATGGCAGTAGCAAAATAAGATTTTTTTTAATCAACAAGCCATAATGCTATACAATGATATATATTGATAAAAGTATATACAATATATCCAAAAATTCCATATAGGCTTAGTACAAAGGAGTCATATGGAGATAAAATGTCATTTATATATCGATAGTACAAAACATATTTCCCTCTAGGGGAAGGAAATAGATCTCATGTTTCCTTCGAAATTCAACTGGATGGAGTGATTGTTGGTTCTCTTGTCTTTTGAACACACTTGTTAGTCCTCCTCTCTTCACTCTAGATATTGAAAATATAGTTTACCATAGTAGCAAAATGTGTCAGTAATAAGACTAAAAGAAAACAAATTGAAGAGAATTATTTGTTTGGATTATAGATAGAAAAAGTACAAAAAGATGCATATGGAACTAAAAGCTTTGAACATATTGTATCCATATCAGAGCATTACCTTAATTTTAGCTTCTTGAATAGTTATAGTAGTGCATTACCTTAATTTCAGCTTCTTCAACTGTATCCAAAACATGCAAATTCAAAACCATGTTTCCAAAACTTGCAAATTCAAACTTTCATGCTAGTCCTCTTCTCTTCACTCTGGACATTGAAAATATAGTTTACCATAGTAGCATAATGTGTCAGTAACAAGACTAAATGAAAACAAATTGAAGAGAATTCTTTGTTTGGATTATAGATAGAAAAAGTGCAAAAAATGCATATGGAACTAAAAGGTTTGAAAATATTGTATTCATGTCAGAGCATTACCTTAATTTCAGCTTCTTCAACAGTTAAATTACCTTAATTTTAGCTTCTTCAACTATATCCTAACTGTCCCATCAGCCAACCAATTACTTTTTACAAGTATTAAATAAAGAACACTAATGAACTTAAGCATAATGAACCTAAGCATTGTACCTTCCATTCTTGAATATGATATTCAAGTGTACCTGAAGGGTCATCTCTTTGCTTAAGAGCATCCAATATTGCTTCATGATCATCATTACTAAGTGTCCATAGTTACTTTGTCTTTGGTTTGGCATGATGCTTCAACAACTTAACATTTGTTGCTATAACAAGGTGCAAATACATGACAATGGTTTTGTGTTTCTCGTAGTCTTCAAATGTAGGTATGCCATTCTTTCTAATCATGTATGTTTTCAACCAAGTTCCTACAACCACAATTGAACTTGAAGGATACATGAACCCATCATCATCTTCCATTGGTTGTGTTAGCTTATTCTTTACCCGCACACATCGAGCCAACCAATAGTTTGATCTCTCTTCATTCCCCTGCGGTGCAACAACTGCAAAAACATGTCCTAGTTGTAGTAGATCTGAAAGATAGTCATAATCAACTAAAATTTCCATTGTGTCATTTGTCATGGATATTGTTTGAGATAAAGGAGTTAGATACTGTGGAACCCATGTATCCACCCACTCACTTGACTTGCATTGATCCCACTCACACTGAATACAACTTTGACAAAAACAAGCCAACTCTCATGTCCAAATGGTCCATGTGCTTGCATATGAGCTTTGAAATAAATGCATCTTTGAAGAATCTTTGATTTTATGAAAATCCAATCTTCCTCCCTCTGTAGCCTCCTAAACTAACCAAAAGAATTTGTGCACTGTTGAATCAAGTGACCCTCCCTGTGACAGTGTTGAACTACACCAATCAACAATAGAACATGCATCACTAAATTTTAATCCTGAAATATTCAATTTCTCCTTAACTAGAGCTCTCTTTACACATGCACTTGCTCCATCATGCTCCCCTTTCCCATGCCCAGCTTCAAAAAAACTCCAAATATGAGGTACACCCTTCTCTAAATGCATTCTACTCAACCAATAAAATTGAGCATTCTTGAATTGACTTGTGCATTTATCTGACCAAATGAGATGTCGGCCCACTGTTATATCATGCTCATGCAAGAACTCAATAAAATTCTCGAAACAATGTTGGACATACTTGGACGAGTGAGATCTATCATCACTCATATAAAAATGATACTCTCTGATTATCTTTCGATCCTCTTTTTTACTATCAGCTGCATGTCTATATGTTATGTGGACAAAAATAGCAATCTAAATGGAATTGTAATACTAAGATTGTACCTCATTTTGTGGTTGCAATGTGTAGTTTTCTGCAAAATCAACCACTAATATAATAATGCCAATCGGAAAAGAGTCCTTACCCATCCTGAATTGTTGATCTAGCCACTGAGACCTATGGCTATGCCTTGCATACTTGTAGAAAACATTGTCCTTAAAATCTGAAATAAAATCAACAACACTACATTGTTTTGTAACCAGCTCGCATCCAGAACCTTCACCTCCACTTTACAAAGTATATTTGACTACCTCATATCTCTTTTTCTCAACAAGCTTCTTTCCAAATTCATGTTCGAAATGCTCATGAAAACATTGGAAAAACTTTGACAAGCCACCGCATTGTGAGCACTTCGCATTTAAACAATCATTTCTATAGAAAAAACAACCATCATCTCTAGAACATAAAAATAGATCTAGAAAGTCCCTTGATGATTTCAGAAGATGCATTGCACCACACTCCTGCAACATTTCATTAGTATGCAAAGTAGAACATATATAGCATAATAGTTCATAGTACATTAAAAACTCCACATGGTATTTGCAACAACAAGTATTATGAATTTTAAGAGGCACACAATAAAATGGCTTCAAACCTTCAAAATTCCTTTGCGAGATTTCCATATTTGGACTTTTTTCAATAAAAAATTTGAACAACATTGTTTGGCTTGATTCCAAGAAATGTTTAGGATGCGGTGTACGGTCTTGATTTTCAATTCTTAACTTTAAAACATCATTTGCATTGGGTGATACTCTAGAGTTATCATGCCAAAATTGTTGAATTACCTGCTTTACATTATCGGTTAGGTTCTTATCAACATGTGGAAACCTCCCGGAAAAAGCCCATGTATCATTTTGAAGAGGATCATCTATTCTTTCTCTTCTTGCAATTTCTCTACCCAAAGTTTTACAATTTATGTCAAAATCAATACAAGTTTGTCTCATAAAGTGAGCCTTTTTCAATTGATGGCTTAATAGGGTGGTTGTAATGAATCTTCGAGCAACTCTCTTATCTTTTTCCTTGTTATTTTTTCCAATAGACTTGAGAGAATTAAAATGATTTTTGACAATAATAGAATTTTTTTTGTCTTCATGTTCACATGAATCTTCAATTTGGCTAGCAAAGGTCTCATCTTTTGTATCTTTAGCAATTGTACAAAAATTTGGCATTTCTTGGTCAATGTCTTATTGCTAAAATTTTGGTTGAAAAGTTGTGTAGCCCACAACCGAACAGTTCGTGTTGACCTCTTACCTTCAAAATTGTTTATAATGTTCTCATCAATTTCAAGTAACCATTTAGGGGTTCTTTAAGGTCTTGAATTTGGAATATGTCTTTCTTCATTTCCCATGTAATTTGGTGAGACATAATTTACACTTGGTTCAATATTATGTTCAACATCTTCAATTCCAACATTTTCAGCTTGAACATTTTCAATATTAATTTCCATAATTTGATTCCCAATTTCAATATTACGTTCAACATCTTCAATTCCAACATTTTCAGCTTGAAAATTTTCAATATCACTTTCAATAGTTTCATTCCCAATTTCACTATTATGTTCAACATATTCAATTCCAACATTTTCAATATCAATTTCAATATCATGGTCAACATCTTCAATTCCAACGTTTTCACCTTGAACATTTTCAATATCAATTTCAACATTAAGATTCCCAATTTCAATATCATGTTCAACATTTTCACCTTGAACATATTCAATTTACTCTTCACTTGAAATACCAAAGGGCTCAGGTTCACCAATATTTGGCATACCTTCTCCTCTCTTCCTATGAATTTCTCTATCTCTTTGTCTATATGCTTCAATTTGTTCTTTTGTAAGCTTTCTCTTACATTTTTTCTTCTAATGACTGATGCTCCCCATTATACCTCAAAGAAGATGCTAAAAAAATGATTTCTTATGGAGTTAGGAGGGGGAAGGGAGAGGGGAAGAGGGTAAGAAGGGGAGAGAGAGAGAGAGAGAGAGAGAGAGAGAGAGAGAGAGAGAGAGAGAGAGAGAGAGAGAGAGTTAAGAGGAAGGAGAGGAGAAGAGGGGAAGGGGAGAGAGGAGAGAGAATTAGCAGGGGGAAGGGAGAGGGTAGAGAGAGAGAGAATTAGGAGGGGAAGAAGGAAAGAGAGAGAGAGAGAGAGTTAGGAGGGGGAGGAAGAGGGACGAGCCCAGAAGAAGGGAAGGGAGAG
>CM021103.1:444373693-444496079 GCA_007115665.2 Sequoiadendron giganteum | reverse complement strand
AGAGAGAGGGAGGGAAGGAGAGTGGAAGAGGGGAAGGGGAGAGAGAGAGGAGAGAGATAAGTAGGAGGGGGGATAGAGAGGGGAGGAGGGGAAGAAGGGGAGAGAGAGGGAGAGAGAATTAGGAGGGGGACCGAAGAGGGGAAGAAGGAGAGAGAGAGAGAGAGAGAGAAAGAGAGAGAGAGAGAGAGAGAGAGAGAGAGAGAGAGAGAGAGAGAGAGAGAGAGAATTAGGAGGGGGAAGGAGAGGGGAAGGGGAGAGAGAAAGAGAGAGGGATGGGGAGAGAGAGAGAGGGGGGAGGGGGAGAGAGAGAGAGAGAGAGAGAGAGATATAGGAGGGTCTAGAACAATTAGCTTCCCTAATCTACCTCATGCTAAGGGATTGTTTATGATGAGTTTGATGTTTAAGGGGGTGACAATGAAGGAAAACTAATATGTCACTTTCCTTTTGTCAACCCGAGAGTTTAGGAGGTAAGGTGAGAAAATTTCCAAGCCTAGACTACAACTTAGGCAACTCTCTGCCAAAGGACTCTAGCATAGAAGACATATGATAGCATGGTGCACTAGCATCCATACGGACTGAGAGTACAAAGTATAGTCAAAACTCAAAGAGAATTCACTAATGACCTGATAAGTACAATTTGATACAATGACTAAAATTAGAGAATGATTAAATGATTTAAACAATAAGAAGAATACTTTAAGAACTCTAAACTAGAATTTCATAAGAGAAAAGGTGGTAGAAATCCAACTTACGGCCAGTCCAGCCTCTCGCAAGCTCCACATGAAAAAATAACCTACACACATAGTAACGAAAAAATGTTGGGGTTGTGTATAGAGGACTTTCGTAGTCAGTCCCCCGCTTTAGTGTTTCCACCTCCATGGACAACCAATATAGCAATGATAGAGAAAGTACGATAAAGAAAGATATTGAAGTAGAAGTACTATGTGTTATGCTAACAAAAATATGCCACAAAAATAATGGCTCTAGGAAAATTCATCGCCAACAATTCACCAAAGGAAAATTCATCACTAGCAATTCATCATCGGGCATGTGAAGGATCATGATGGGCCAAAAAGTGGCGATATGAAAAAAGTAGCTTTTCGCACTCGCCAAAGAATGCAAAAATCCCAAGTTGAATTTTTTTTGGGTTGGGTGTCAGTACATTGCTCCATAGAAATTCCCAAGACAAATTTTTACAAATCGGATAATCCGATTTAAATTGCTTGTCAAAAAACAAGAATATATAAAGCACCGCTAGGGTTATGATGAAATATTTGAAGTAGTAAGGCTAGCCTTGCAATTGAAGAATGATAATATTGTAGTCAAAGCATTAAAGGAAAATGCTAACAGGATTGGTGTAACTCTGTCTTTTGACATTAAGGAGAAGTATTACTCACTTTCTTTCTTGTGCGAGCATGCTCCTCACTTGCCCACAATCTCGCCAATACTAGTTTTTCTGTTTGAACTTGCGCTAGCAGTGATAGCCAAAGCTAAAAGAGATGACATGAAAGGGTGTGCTGTAAATTATGGCATTGGGGGTCATAATGGACATTCTTCCATAGCTCGGTTGCAGCTTGAGGAGATAGAAGAAAAAGAACCGGTGGTGGGCTTCGATTTTTTTGCAAATGATATGGGTTTGCAGGGTATAGTAGAAGGGCATGCTGAAAATTCTATCCAGGGTAATGACCAGATGGAAGAATGAGCATCAGACCAGATGGAGGAATGAGTGGAAGCGTCTTCAGGGAAATTTTGGTTTGGACCTATGATCGAAATACATGTGTTTGCAATCGTGGTGTGTTGATGATGTCATAATTTGCACGGGTCTTGTATGACCAATTTTTGGGCAGCAGTATTTTAATGTATGTTATTTGTAAATGGTTGGAACTTAGTTAGGTCATGTATATAGTTTAAATTTTCCTAGTAAGTCGGGCATCTGATTGATTTTTTTTGGGATCATACACCAACACGATTATGTTTGATATTTTGTACGAAATTTATCTTCTGGGGCTATAACTAGAGGTTTTCTCGTTGGATCTTTCCTACCCGTATGCCCTTCAAAGCCAAAATTTTGTATTATCTATTAATTATACTAATATTAATATAGTGGACAACCACTCTTGCTTAAAAAAAAAAAATGAGAAAATACCAAGTTGACTTTTTTTTGGGTTGGGTGTCTACAAATTGGATATCCAATTTGTAAAAGTAAAAAAGTTGGATATCTGATTTCAGTCAGATATTTGATTTGGGTCGGGTAATATAAAAATAAAAAAAGGGAAGGGAGGGGAAGAGGGGAAGGAGAGAGAGGAGGGGGAGGGGGGAAGAGGGGGAGAAAGGGAGAGAGAGGGAGGGGGAGAAAGGGAGAGAGAGAGAGAGAGAGAGAGAGAGAGATAATTAGGAGGGGAAGGGAGAGGAGAAGAGGGAGACGAGAGAGAGGAAAAGGAGAGAGAGAGAGAGAATTAGGAGGGAAGGAGAGGGAAGAAGGGAGAAGGGGAGAGAGAGGGAGAGAGAATTAGGAGGGGGAAGGAGAGGGGAAGAAGGGAGAGAGAGAGAGTAAAAAATTGATATCCGATTTGTAAATGTAAAAAAAATCAGGATTTGAATTGGCATCCAATTTGGGTTGGGTAAAATAAAAGAAAACATAAGGGAGAAAGGAAGAGGGGAAGAGAGAGAGAGAGAGAGAGAGAGAGAGAGAGAGAGAGAGAGAGAGAGAGAGAGAGAGAGGGGGGGGAGGGAGGGGAAGAAGGGTCAGAGAGAGGGAGGAGGGGGAAAGGAGAAGAAGGATCAGAGAGAGGGAGAGATAATTAGGAGGGGGAAGGGATAGGGGAAGAGGGGAAGAAGGGGAGAGAGAGAGAGAGGGGAGAGAGAGAATATTTAAATATTTTATGTATTAGTAATATTAATTCATTATATAATATTTTATATATTATCTTAATATATATATATTTAAATATTTGTAAATTAACTAGAATATATAAATAATATTTAAATATTATACATAATAATATAATATATTATATATTATACATAATTCAGTAAGAGATTATCCTAAATTATATATTATGTATTATATATTATATTATAAACTATATTGTATATTCTCAACTAGATATATTAAAATAAACTATAAACTATTTATTACATTTTTTAAATTATATATTAAAAACTATATTACATTTATAAAATAAAAAATTATATAAAATGATATATAAAATCTATATAACATCATATATTAAAATTATATATAATTCAAATCGGATATCTGATTTGGACCAGATATCCGATTTGAATCAGATATCTGATACGTCTAACACAAACCCTACTACCTAGGGATTAGGCTTGGGTTTGCTTTAGAATTTGGCTAGGACATGCCAATCCTAAGAAGTCAACAAAAAAAACATGTTTAATAGCTTACCTTGTTTTTCTAGACTTCACCCATGTGGCTAACGACTTTTTTTTTACCCTAAATTGATGAAACGAAAAGGGTTTTTAAAGGAGATTCTCAACTTTCCACCAATATAGATTAGGCTTTACTTTGAATTTAATAAATAGTTATTATTCATTTTCTATTTGAATTACGACTAAAGTCTTGATTGATAGGTTGATTGACAAACATCTATAACTTTCAAACAATAGCACATTTTTTGAATCCGAAACATGTGTCACATTCTATGCTTCACATACTATAGGATTAAAAAAAAGTGAATTTCATGAAGTTTTGACCAAGTTAAGGTGGTTAGACATACGAGTTTTTATATTTTTTTAAAGTTATAATAAAAAATACATAATTAATTATTTACTTGGAAAAAAAATACAAAAAAATATGCATCAGATCGGGACATGAGTCCTCTACTTATATCTAAAATATTATCATTTTATTGTGGTTGGGGTGGTCAAACAAATGCCTACTTCTTATTTTTTCCCTAAAATTTAGGTACTACTGCATTGAAATTTCAAATTTTCACCAAATAGATTTTTTTTAAAAATAAACTTAGTAGTTTAGAAACTACTTTCAATTTGCTACAGATTCTATTCTTACATATTTTTGAAATAATATAGATAACTTATTCAAATTTTTACGTCAAGTTGCCTAACTCTGATTTTTTTGAATTTTCATCACCACTTAGGGGCCTATTTTTTCCATGATGATCAGATTGCACATACCCAAGAGGGAGATTGATTTGTGAATAAAGCAACTAATAGTGCCCTATAGAGTCTATGAACTTTTTAGTTTTCTTTTCTTTGCATCACACTAAATTAGTTAATGTAACTTTTGGTCCAATTTCAACTTGGAAATGTTGGAGGAAGGCCTCAACAAGTTCATTGAAAGAGTGTATTGAGTTATTTAGCAATGAACAAAACCATTCTAAAGCCATTTTTTAAAATGACATAGGAAAGAGTTTAGCCATGAGTTTATCTTCAAATATGAAGTCACTCCACAAGGCCATATATGCTAAGATATGATTGCTAGGGTCTCCTTTACAATTTTACTTGTCAAATTGGGGTATCTCTATGTTTTTTGGTATTGGTGTTTTCAAGATTTCAAGTGACAATGGGCTTTGTTTAACATATTGCAATGGTTGTCCATTTTGGTTTTGGTTCAAATTTGAGATTTTTTGTCTAAGTGAGGTTATGTTTTGAAAAAGTTGGTTAATAATTGAATCATTTGTTGACATATTTTGGGAATGTGGTGAATACAGTGGGATTGTGTATGTGTTTGGTTGACTACTATGTTTCAAATTTATGAGAGGCGATAAAACTTGAGGTGTCATTGTGAGGACCCAAAACCATAAGGATTCCCAATGGAAAGGCCTAATGTTGGAGTTATGCCAATGCTTTGTTGTATTGTTGAGGTGATAGTTGGATTTGTATATGTGAGAATAGAGGCTATGGTTGTAGGGAGGGAGACTTGATTTCCTCCTTGACTTTGGTTGTATCCCAAAGCTTGAGCACAACTAGCCATTACATAGGTACATTAGTGTCATGTATATGAACTAGGCTATGCAAAAAAGCTAATCCTTGATCGTAATTAATCAATTTCCTCATGTTATCTATTATAGGGACCATTGTACTAGCTATATATTTATTACTTACATAGTCTTTAAGTCTTTCTAAATCTTTTTCCAATTGTTTTAATTTATATTCATGAAAATGAGCAACAAGAGTTTCAACAACCATAAAAATGGGTGATTGTAAGTTTATCATTGGTATGGTAAATTTAGGGATAGAGTCCAAAATGGGTTGAGTATTGAAAACACTTTACATGAAAGATTTGGAAGACTTAGGATCCTCAATCAATGTAACAACAACATAGGATGTCATAAGTCTACAAATATCTCTCACTAAAGTATTGGCAATAGGACACTAGGTTGTGAAGCTCATGAAAGTTTCAAAACACTAAGTGTACCCAAGATGAACACTAAACTATCAAATAACCATAGCAAAATACTCAGAAACAAAATGCAATCAATAAAAGAAGATAAAGAATACAACAAGAAATATCTATGTAAAAGTTGGTTGAGCCAAAAGTAGGAGGATAGAGGTACCCAAGGGCATTTGTGTCCTAGGTAGGTTTTCTAGAAATTCAAACTCTAATTGTGTGTAATTTTGTTCAAGGATTCTAGGTTTGGTTGCAGATAGGTTTGACGGTAAATATGTTTCCAGAATTTACTCAATTTAAACCAATGCAAGTGTGTAACAATATGTGAATAATAAATGACAATTTTCAATACGATTTTTTTGATTTAAATGCAAAAATTGATTGATTGTAAGATACCTAAATCTAGAAATGATGATTTTGATGCAATTTTGAAATAAAATAATGCAATTTTTTTTCACTTTTCTATTTTTTGAGCTAAATGAAATATGCTTAAATGAATGCAATTAGGAATTCTAAAATAGAGATCTGCAAGAAGACATTGAATGAAAACATAGATACATAGAAGTTTGCAAAAGTTGGTTGGTTCAAGTGTAGGGAAAGAGGAACCCAATGATGTCTGTGTCCTTGATAGAGTGCTTAAAAACTAAAAAACCAAATATTTAAATTAGACTTTCTAAGTGCTTTGTTTCTCTGTGCAAATAGGTTTGCAACTGAGTATTTAAAAAAAAAATCTTGATTTAAGACAATGTGACTTAAATGCAAATGTGTAACAATGGAAATGAAAATTATGAATGTAATTTTCAATGTAGATCTGGCCTAAATGAATGAAATGAACCTTAATGCAACCTATGATGCAAAATTTTATGCAATTTTTTTTTTATGATGCAAAAGTGAAACCCTAAATGAGAAATACAAGATAATGCAATACAAAACCTACATCTAGGGTGAACTTCAAAAAGTATATAATGTTAATGTAAGGAAGTTAAGGTAGTGAAACAACTTCCTACACTAATCTTGAGAGGAGAAAAATGCAAAAATTTACAAATCTTTAACAGTCACAAAAAAATTAAATGGAAATAAACACAAATATCATGCATATACCACAACACAAAGATTTACGTGGGGAAAACCCTTTCGGGAGAAAAAACCCGACACTCCAAAAGCCACCCAATATATTATTCAAAAATCAAAAGATTACAATATACTTGCAAAGAAAGCTTCTCATAAGAGTATCACCACTAGAGATCAAGAGACAACCCAACAACTATCAAACTCTCAAAAATACATAACCATCTACATACATCCCACCCACTTATAACAAGCTTTTTGAAACCTTCTAGAATTAGGGTTTTAAAGGTCATTTTTCATTTGATGTGTTAACCAAAAAGATTTGACGAGTCAATGAGAAAAAACCTTGACGTGTCAGTAGGAAAACACCTTGACGTGTCAGCAAGAAAAAAACCTTGACGTGTCAACAGGAGAAAACCTTGGCGTGTCAGCGAATTTTTTTTCCCAGGCGATGCCCCAAACCCCATGTCTTGCTGCAAGTGTATAGTATTTGCATTATCAATCACCACCTATCAACAATAAACCGTATATAATTGCAAGGTTGAGACACATTTTCCCAACATTTAACAAGTTTGATTCACCAAAACAAAACAAAGAAAAAAAGGAACCCTAGGTCTAATGTGTAAACCTAAAATTTAAATTTTGTTGTTGTTTTTGATGTTGGGGTATTAGTTTTCTATTGTTTTATTAATATGGAGATCAAAAAGGTGTATAGATTGAATTTTAACCATAAAAGTTGGCCAGTTAGACTCAGATCTCCATCCTATTGAGGATTGGGATTGATTTTCTCTGAATAACCTAATTAGACTATGTGACCTAATATGTGAAATGCAAGATATTGACAATTGACTGACAGAAATAGAGAATTGTAGGTAGATCTGGAAAGGGGAAAACATTATGCACCTATCCATAAAGTTTGTTTTGGATCAATGTAGGAGGACAAAGTCACCCAAGGGCATCTAAGTCCTTGTAGGGGTGTCATGCTCTATTTTTGCAATCCTTTGATGATAGATCTAAGACCTTTTTTTCACTTGCAAAGTTGTCAGATCATTGTCGAATAATTTTGTAGGTGATTTTTCATGAGTTGACAAGATGTAGGGCTTCAAATATAACAATGAATTTTTTTTCTTCAAGCTTCTTTAAATCCTCTCTAAACTTGAAATCTTCACATTCACAAAGAGAAGAAATGTTGTGCCATTTAAGGGATTACTTTGGTCAAACCCCATGTTAGTGTTACCACTTCCACAATGGAAATTCCAATCATAAAAATGGATAAATGATAGGAATGAATGATGAATAAATAAAGTGTTGCAACTCACAACCCTTAAATGGTTTCCTTGAAGGACTAAAGTCATACACATCACCTCAAGATCTTAGATCTTTCTTGCTTGATTGTTTGAATTTCTTGGAGACCTATAATAAGGGTTAGCCTTCACAAACAATGATAACATAAACACATATGAACTCACATAAGATTTAACATGATGTTATGATCTCAAATTGTTGCAATAATCTTTGAAATGCTACTCTTGACTTGTTTGATAGTGTTCTCAATGTTCACCTATTGTTAGATAATTTTACTTAGTTTTCAAATGATACAATAACTAGACCTTATTTATAGGCATTTCTCTAATTTCTTGAAAATTAAATCTCGAAAGTTGACATTTGTGAATTAAATTTTGTATGTTAAAGTGCCAAAATGGACATATTCAAAATTAGTCCATGAAAAAATAGGGGGACACACACACCCAAGGGTGTATAGGTCATGGCCTTATTTTATAGGATACTAAGTGTCAGGGGTAAAATATCAATTGGATGTATTTGTTCAATGCTTGCATTTTCTCAGGAAATGGTACAAATGGCCCCCATAATGCATAATTTAGGAACTTAGGTGCTCTATTAGGCTCTATAATTTAGAGGGGACAAAACATAGTGTGAAATTATCAAGGGTGACAATTTACGATGCTACAGTAGCTAATATATTTATTTCCATAACCTCAAATATCATTCAATAGTCATCAAACAAGAATAGGATACTCATCATGAATTAATTAAATGCATTCAAATTCTAAAATTGAAAAATAATATCATTTTGTTCTTATTTTTAGACTACTCTCAATATCTAAAATATTAATTTTGAGCTCAAGTCATGTTTGAATAATATCAAACCCAAGATGGAAGTTCATTTTTTAATTATGATTTAAATTTACAATTCCAAACTTTAGACACAGGATTAAAAAAATAATATTTTAATTTACCAAGTTTGTGATCAGCCTACCATCCCAATGCCTAAAAAGAGATTTTCTCTACTAAATTGAAGATCAATCTACTTAAGAAATGAGGCACAAAATCAAGTTCCAACACAAAGTTAATGGCAACTAACCCCATGGCTCTACAACTAATGCTTAAGCTAGTTTCATTAAGTTTTTGTCATATTAATCCATGTAATAGGTGCCCAAGTATCACATAGAGGATGGAATCATTATAGTAATCCTACACTACTTACCTTGTGCATTCCAATATTTTTTGACAATCAACCCTTATTTATCTCATGTCATCCAATATTATTGTAATTTAAAAATAAAATGGTGGATTGGAAAGTCAAAGCACGGTTTTTACATGTGGCAATGTCTTCATGTAATGGTTAAATGGTCTTATGTTGAAATTGTAGGCTCTTAGCACATGACCATTGTATTTATCTATATGAATTTGTTAGACATTGTGCTCACAATCAGGACTAGAAATGTTTCATATTGTTATTGGCATAAAAAATGGCTAAACAAGGCACCCAAACCTTCATCCCCACTATTGTATCCCAAGTCATTAGATCTTATTTTATCCCAAATCATATATCTTTCTATTTTATCCCAAGTAATTTTAGATCTTAGTAGTTTATCCCAAGTGGCCTAATTGTATTCTAGTTTGATAATTAGGTTCTACATGTTAAAATACATAAATAATTATCGATTCTACATTGACCCGTGTGTCAATATTTTATTGGTTAAGCATATCTATATAGGTTCTCACATAGAATTTCATGTGTAAAAGGCTTATTAGATGACACCTCTAGAATATTAATTAAATAAGCATGTTGGGCCCATTCAATCATTTTGGTATCAAATCCTATGAAATACTAGAAAGTGTTTAAAGGATATATGTCATGTCAAGGGTGAAATGAGTAAACATTATGATTGACATCTTTGCTTTCACCAACTAACCCTCTACCATCTCACTTGTTTACCTTAAGTTGTTGCATTTATACATTGTTTAATTAAGAACTTAAACCTTTGAGGCTAAATAGAAAATATAATGTTGAACACTTTGGCTTCCATCATTTTGCTAGCATGGTTAATCTCATGTCCAATGATCTTGGACCATTGACTCTTATGAGTACACAACAAATAGTGTGTGCTCCTACAAACCCAACATTTTATAACATTAAAACACTAACCTAAAATTTGACTATAAAATTATATACTTAGAATTGCAAAAAGAATCACTTATAAAATATATGACCCATAAAACACACATATTTGAGCTTGATATAACCTTATTTTTATTTATAATCTTAATAAATGTTTGCAAAGTATATCTTAAAGCGTAATTGTCATTTAAGTTGTAACAAAAAATTAAAACCCCATACTTATTTTTAATAAAAGCATAATACATATTTAAAATAAAAACTTTACTTTAGATATATAGTGTGGCCTACAAAGTAAAGTCCTAACATGCACCATTATAACATTTGTCCACCTAAGCTACCCTCCACCCATGTAGGATAAATCCAAGAAAATTGAACCTATGAACATCATCTATGTTTTCCAATGACTTAACTATCCAATCTACCCCTTAGAAATACTTAATCGTCATTTTAATTGAAAAAACAACCCAATACCTATTTTTAATACAAGCATAATAAATCCTTAAAATAAAAACTCAACTTTACATATCAAAATATTAAACAATTAACTTTTAACAACAACAAAAACAAATCAAACCTTGTGGATATAATAAAATAATTATTTAAATTAAAATAAATAGCAATCGTTTATGGATTATAGTCCCTGCCTTGGCAGTGCCTAACAATAAATTACAACACTGGCATATAGCTATACCCAGATTCATCTCCACATAATCTGTTCTTATGTCTTGAAACTATCTGACTCCCAAAGATCCAATGTCTCTAAATCCACCAACTCTTTCCCTGAAGAACAGTTGTCAATCATTGAGAAATCATCCAGCAACTCGTCCCCTTCAGAGCTCTCCAGCAATCCATGGTGCAGCTCATCAGAAACCAGAATACCCAACAGCCCATCATCATCATCCTTAGCCTGTTTGTAACATGTACATTCTTCTCCAAGATTCAAATGATACGGATCTGATATTTTTGAACTGCTAGTAGACATGGAAAAGGCAGAATCACTAGTCTGTAAACAAGAAGAATTAGTGGCCACAGCTGCATGCAATAGCAAGCATTTGGGCAGCGCAATCTCTGTCTCCAAGCTCTTCATAACCTTGTCTATCAACTCTTCTTTGCCCACAAGGCTTTTCAGATCTTCTTCCTCGTCACCAGCATCGAACGTCTCCACGTGGTGTTCTAATATAGCCAGAATTCGGGTCTGTGGACTTACACTGTTTTCTAACCCTAACCCTAAATTACACTCATTAGGGCAGCCTCTAATCAGCTTGAGTTGTCTCCCATTACAGTCCATACTGTAGAAAAGTTCAATCCCGAAAAGCTTACGTTCAAAGCAAAGATGAGGACTGACATATATATATGATATGCATGAAAATGGCCAGCTGGAGGATGTGAAGTTTCATCACGTCGTTTTGATAAAGAAGAATTGATGAAAGCGATTAGATGCGAGCGTGGACTGAATGATGGGTTTTACAGTCTTTATCAGAGCACGGAGCATTCAAGCATGTCGTTTGGATGTTCCAAAGGTGATACGACTTGACTGAGCATGGCCGACATAGATTTGGTTTATCTTTGCTTTTGCACCGCTTTGACATTAAGGTAGGAGAGTGTAGAGAATCCCAACAAACGTTCTTATGTGGATACCAACCTTTGTCAAATAGGTAGTCTATTTAGATATGACAGGTGACCATCATTTCTTCCTCTTGTGCTTTGAATCGTTGGTGATGAGAGGCAGGCTTGTGTCCCTTCTGCCACAATTCACATGAGTTTTGTCAGTCATGTATATGCTTTGCATGTCCAGACCATCCATGCAACAGTCTTACTTTTCCCACCAAAGGCCAATTGTGTTGTACTATAGCTTTTGGTCACTTCCACATCAATCATTGGACGCTTTTATGAGCATTATTTACTAATCATCATTACACTTTTTCCTTGGATGTTAATCTATTTATTAATTGAATAAAACTATGCAATATGATATAAATTAATAACATTTCGATGTGATAAAGTTTATAAATCAATGTTAATTTAGAAAAGCTAATGTGAGGGTTTAAGATATATAGTTTTGGGAACAATAATAGAGAATCTAGTGTATTATAGATTTCATTTGTCTAAAAATATATAAACCATGCAATCTAGATATTTGTTGTTTGAGATTTTATTTACAATTGTATCTAATTCTTGGTTGATTCTAAATCATGAATTAGTTTTGCACTTTGTTGTTTTGAGCTATAATGTGGGGTCCCAATCTATTGCAGTGCATGTGACCTCTAAGTCAACTCACCACAAAAGTATATGATATGGATTTATGAAAAGATGTGTTTTATCATATTGCTTGTGTAAATCAAATCACACCTCTTCTGACAAAAAACTAGCCAAGTAGAGGAGGATTTGATGGAGTACCCTCTTTGTGTTGAAGAGGAGTTCCATGGGTGACAATTGTATTGTTGTGATGAGTGGGGTTTGCACCGATTTTCTCAATCACTTTATGAGGAAGAAGTGGTTGGTGGTAGACAATGGTGTTCAAGTTAGACATTGGTGTTGGTGTTTTGTTCTCTTGTGAATCATAGAAGAATTGTAATTGTTGTGCTTTTGATTTGGCTAGCTAAATCGCTAGCTTTAGTTATATAATCATGTTTTAGGTAAAGAGACAAAAGATGTTAAGTTTGTGTTCCTCTAAATTGATTAATTCTTCCTAGAAGGCTAGTTCTCTTTCTTGGTATAACTCTCTCTCACACCTCCTATCATTTTCTTCTTTAATTTGGTGTAAGATTGAAACATGTTACGTAATATGCTCAGTGTTTAATATCTCTTGGTTTGGTTATACAATCTTGTTTAAAATGAACATTACCTAGTCTTCTTTAATCCTAGGGCACATGGACCTTAAAATGGAAGAGAGAGGAAAGGGATACTCAAATTTTCTTTTTCTATGTTCTTTTGTTGAATTGACTAATATTTTTTCTTGGAGTTGCACTCAATTTTATTTTATTTGTTGGATATTGACTTATTTGAACATGTTGAAGAGGCTCCAAAATATATGAAAGGATGGGACGAAACTATTGTGTTTTGGTATTTCAATTTTAGATAGATCTAATGCTAAGATGTATGAAAATAACTAAGCACCTTTTTAATTATTTTCAAGAAATATATATTTTAAGTGAGCTAATGAGATAATTGTACACACCTAAAAATGATTAACACATTCCATCAAACTTATCATCATTTCTCATCAATTTCTTCATCAATATTAACTAAATAATTTTAATTATTTAATTAAGCTAACATATCATCCACATTAATTTAATAATTTTTAACTATTTAATTAATTTATTAATTTCTTACATCCATATTAATTAAATATGTTTTAATTCTTTAATTAATTCATGTATTAATTCTTCTTATCCACTATAATTAAATAATTTTAATTACTTAATTAGCTAACATTTCCTCTTTAATTAAATAAATTAACTTAATTTATTTAACTGATTTTATAAATCTTTAATTCTTATAAAAAATAAATAATCTATTATATCTTCTTTTCATGCACACAAATTAAATATATTTATTTATTTAATTCTATTTATATTCTTCAAAGTGAGTCAACTAAAAAAAGTAACTTGTGTTCACTCATACTCACTTTCACTTCACTCTCTCACTTTCACTTCATTCATCCATGTAGTCGAACAACTCACTCATGCAATCAATTAATTGGTCACATAGGAATTTCTTCATGATCTCTCAAACAATATCATCCATTGATTTTTAAATCATCCTCCATCATTGATCAACATAAGCTTGTTAGGGGAAAGGGTTTAGCCAAGCTAATGGATGAATCTAACCTTGAAGCCAATCAATTCAACAAAGTACAAGATGATACACTTATAAAGGAATGCAATTTACAATCTTGTCCTTGGTATAAAGATATTTAATACTATTTAAAGGATATGTCTTGCCTAGAGCATATGACTAATAATCAAAAGAGGACTCTCAAATTACAAGCCATAAAATATGTCATATTCTAGGATTTTCTATACTGGAGGGACAAAGGTGGTGTCTTGCTCAAATGTGTTGATGAAGAACATGCTACAATGATCCTTGAGGAGATGCACAATGGAGTTTTTGGAGGAAATTATATGGCCAAGACAACTACTCATAATATCCTAAGGTCTAGATAATGGTGGCCTTCCTTATTTGCTGACACATATAAGATGGTAAGGAAATGTGATGCTTGTAAAACAAATTATTAAAATTGAAGTACTCTGGTACCCTACCTTTAAGAACACTAACTGTAGAGGCTCCTTTCTAGCAATGGGGCATGAATCTTATTTGTGGATTTATTGAAAGATATAGTGGTGCTCATAGATGGATTTTAGTGGCTACTGATTACTTCACCAAATGGGTAGAAGCTATTCCAACTAGGAAGGAAACTAGAAAAAAATTCATTGATTTTGTCATGGAAACCATTTTCATAAAGTTTGGAACTCCTTTCAAGTTGGTTGTAGATAATGCCATGTATTTCAAATCAGAAGAGTTTACAAACTTTTTCTATAACTATAGGATTTTCATGTCTTACTCTTCTCCTTATCATGCCCAAGGTAATGGACAAGTTGAGTCTAGTAATAAAAGTGTAATTAAGATCATGAATAGAGTAGTTAAAAAATTAAGAATTCATAGGATTCAAAATTGAATTTAGCATAATGGGTTGATAAAAAAATAGTAAAAAGGGCTACATAAAAGTATCCTTATGAATTAGTTTATGGATTGGATGTTGTATTGCTAATAAATTTTTTATTGCTAGTTCATAAATTCATCCAAGAATATGAGGATATCGATGATGTCATGATATTTAGAATCAACCAACTTATAAAATTGGATGAGTCAAGAAGAAAAGTACAAAGCACAAATATCAAGAAGCAATTATAGGTCAAATACTTATTTGACAAGAAAAAATTAGATAGAAAATTCTTGATAGGAGATATGGTCCTAATGTGGAATGTTAGAATTCAAGATAAAATAAAACATGAAAATTTTGAAGCTATCTGGACAAGCCCTTATATTGTGCTTAACAATCATGGTAAAATTTCATATTTTTTGAAAAATATGGATAAAGAGATTCTAGAATTTCCAATGCATCGATAATTCCTCAAATCCTCCTTCTCATAAGTAGGACATATCCATGGATATTATCTTTTATTGTAAAAATTATACAGTCATTCTAGTTTTTATTTAGGTTTTGTTTGGTCTAACTCGAGATTCTAGATCCTTGCCTTGTTTCTACAAAACAAGCATCCCCAACTAGAGCCACTAGTGGTACTTGTTAAATTTTTAGCCTTCTATGCCATTTTTTCCTTTTGAATTCATGCAAATCCTTAAATTTTATGAGGACATGTTAGAAATTATGCATTAGGGCTCCTAAAACCCTATATTTCATCCAAAATCCTAGCGTATACCTAAAACCCTTGCACTTTTCTTATGTTTCATCATTTAAATTTAATTTGGGTTGCCTATCCTTTATGTTGTAACTTTAAGGCTTATATCTCGTGTATTTACTGACCCCTTTTGTTAGAATACTGAGCATTCTGTTTTTAATGAATGTTTTAATCTATCATTCATTGAAGCTTTTCTTTCTATCATTCTCCTCAATAACCCATAAAATAACTTTTATTTAGTGTGACATTGACATGTATGAGTACCTAGCCAATCAAATGATAAATTTCATTATTCGTGCTAATATCTTAAGTCATCTAATGAAGGCCCTCCCCATTGTTCATTGTTTCCCCCCTTTTCCCTAGTAGCCTTAAGCTATTTTTAAGGAAAAAGTATTTTAAAATCCTTTAATATCATGCAAAGCTTTTGCATCGTGAGACCCTTTGTTCCAAAAGTATTAGTCCCTGTGAACTAGTGAAATTCCTTTGTCTCAAGCAAAAAGTGTGCATATAATAATTTTGAATAAGCTATAGCCTTCACTGAGAATTGTTTAGTTGAGCTATCTCTCCCTCAAATTCCTAAAATTGTGCCATGTGTATAACCTTTCTCATTACTATTGTTTCATAGAAAGATAAACTATTAGGAGGGTTGTAAGGCTTTTTTCTATGTCCTAGTGAAGCCTCGAAATGATGGCATGTGTCTCAAAGCTATTCAAATAAAAATTTCTTTCACTAAGGATTTTGAATTAGTGATCATTGTTGATCTTTGGAGATCATCGGTTCACATTAAAAAAAAAATGGCTACTAGTGGTCACACACTCAAGCATGTGGCGATATTAATGGTGAATTTGATTTGTATCTACCAAATCCTCAAGAGTAATAACTTAATTACTATTGAGTGCACATAAGGCAACTGAGAGGGGGGGTGAATTAGTTGTACATTAAAACATCAAAACCCTCATAAACATTTAGATCCTTATCAACTTTATTAAACCTTAATCTATTAGAATGATCTAGCATGAAAGCAAATAAAAAAATCTGAAATACATCAACACCATGCACAATAGAACACTAGATTTATGAGGAAAACCCAAGAAGGGAAAAACCACAAGGAGGATTATCCCACAAAATAAAGTAATTGTAACACCGAATAAAAAAGGCTCACTATCGGAGGGCTCACTACCTAAAAGAAAGAAGGGATCACTTCTAGATTACAGAAAATAAGAAAGAAGAATGTTATAGTGATAAATCCATCTCAATGCAATAGAAAATTCCATCATAACATCACCAACACATTCGCAGCCTTCCTGAAGATTGTAGACACCTTCTACTCACTACTTCTAGTAGTCTAACTCATTAAAGTTTGCACTGCGATTCAAAAATTTCCACTTCACAACTCTATAATTCACATCACATACTTCACTACTAAATTATCCATCAACTCATCAGGTATCTACAGGATCATGATGGGCCAAAAAGTGTCAATATGTACGTGATATGATGGCCCATGTGGCCGACGACTTTTCTTTTACCCAAATTTGATGAAACGAAAAGGGTTTTTAAAGGATATTCTTAAATTTCCACCAATATAAATTATGCTTTATTTTGAATTTAATAAATAATTATTATTCATTTTTTATTTTAATTATGACTAAAGTCCTTATTGATAGGCTAATTGAAAAACATCTATATCTTTCAAACGGTATCACATTTTTTGAATCTAAAACATGCATCACATTCTATGCTTTGCATACTATAGGATTAAAAAAAAAAAAATGGACTTCATGAAGTTTTGACCAAGTTAGGGTGGTCAGACATACGAGTTTTTATATTTTTTAAAATTTTTAATAAAAAATTCAAAATTAATTATTTACTTGGAAAAAAATTACAAAAAAATGTGCATCACATCGGAACATGAGTCCTCTACTTATATCTAAAATATTGTAAAAAAATATTATCATTTTGTTGTGGTTAGGGTGGTCAGACAGACACCTACTTATTTTTTCCCTGAAATTTAAGTACTATTGCATTGAAATTTCAAATTTTCACCAAATAGATTTTTATTTTTTTAAAATAAACCTAGTGGTTTAGAAACTACATTCAATTTTCTACAAATTTGGTTTAGAAACTACATTCAATTTTCTACAAATTTTATTCTTACATATTTTTGAAATAATATAGATAACTTATTCAAAATTTTACGTC
Organism: Sequoiadendron giganteum; assembly: GCA_007115665.2. Classification (NCBI taxonomy): domain Eukaryota; kingdom Viridiplantae; phylum Streptophyta; class Pinopsida; order Cupressales; family Cupressaceae; genus Sequoiadendron; species Sequoiadendron giganteum. The sequence goes on along the minus strand of CM021103.1, from coordinate 444,478,585 downwards.
AAGTTTCCTAACTTTGATTTTTTGAATTTTTATTGCCACTTAAGGGCCTATTTTTCCATGATGATCCTGCACATACCCCATCACTTATTTATACATTCTTCAACCTTGAAAATATTCTCCAAGGTCAGTTATGCATTCCCGTGGTGGAAAGGAATGAAAGCAGACCACACCACTTCTTAACTTGGACCCAAATCATACATATGCACCATGCCACACTTCCATAATCATGGAAGAAAATCCACAATTAGTGTAAACATCCAAGGTCATCCAAACCTATGTTAACACCATGAACTTTTAATTACTCACTTCATCAAATCCAAAGATGACTCACTAAAACGAAACATCACTTGAACACAATCTAGAATATTCCACAAACAGCTTGAAATCCAACAAGTTACATCATGCAACAACTTTCACTTGAAGAATGTACACACCCAATACACTCAGACAACCTTCCATACACCATTACTCAAGAAACCATCTTCCGAAGCACCAAACCATGAACAACCTTGAATATAGGTAGATATGATCATTATTAGCACACTTCCAAAATCATAAGACTAGAAACCAAGCTATAGAGAAATTTAGAGAAAAACCATTTCTCTTAGACACCACTAAAATATATAGTTCAAACCCTAGTGAGCACAATGTTGCAAGAATGAAGAAAGGATTGGTGGTGTTGTCATTGATGTCAAATGGTCAATTGGTTATCTACCAGTTGTTGTTGGATGTATATGTTGAGGATATTGAGAAAATTGTATTAAAGAAAGTTTACAGGTATTCAGCTGTTGATCCGGTATTTTCCCCTATGTTTTTGTGGTTGAAATATGTTGGTTATGGTTGTTGAAGGTTTCTATATCCAGATTTTTGGTTGTTAGTTCGTTGAGAAGTTTGAGTTGTGTTCACTAGTTGTGAACTATGTTTTTATGTTTTCTGGTTAAGGTCTGGGATAAATGTTGTTGGTTCATATTTCTCTTTGATGAGCTATTTTGACTTGCAGGTCTAGAGTTAAGATTTTTTGGTTGCATTGAAGATATTTTTGGTTTCTGGAAGTTTTGAGCTTAATTGTTCTATGTGTTTTACATTGGTTTGGATGACCTTGTGTTAAGCACTATCTTCAAAGTTAATGAAGCATGTTGGATCTATTTTTGGTTCCGGTGAAGCATGTGTTTGGGTCACCCTCATTCTACTTCCACCCTAGGATGGTTGGTGCTGACCTAATTTGAATTTGAATTTGGATGGCCAACTTTGGATCTCTTTTTCAAGGTTGGAGATAGTATAAATACAAGATGAGCTAGTAATGAAATATGTACAAGAGGAAAGAAGGAAGATAAGTGAAAGAGTAGATGTGACATTGATTCTATTCAGAAAGTGTGTGTGAGTTGTGTGTGGCAGATCAATGTGAAGCTTAATGCTAAGTTTTCAGATGCAGTGAGCAGAAGGTGAACTCAATAATTCATGCAAGTTGATCAAGTAACTATGGAGGAGTCCTTTGTTGTACTGGGATTGTAGTCTCTTTGTAACAAGTCTTATTTGTCTTCTTTTTATTTCTATGGTAGTGAGACCTCTAGTTTGTAGCCCTATTAGATAGTGAGTCCTTATTTCAGGCAGTGAGCCTTGTTTTAGGCAGTGAGCCTTTTTTGTAATTCAGTTTTGATATTCTCTATAGTATGAGTTAATCCTTATTGTGGTTTTTCCCTCATTGGTTTTTCCACGTAAACCTAGTGTTATTATGTTTATGTGTTGAATTTGAGTTTCTACATTGGCATTTGATGATTAATCATTTAAGTAGTTTTAAGTATTAGTTCTGATGATTGAATTAAAGGTGAAAATTTGTGACAACTAATTCAGCCCCACTTAGCTATCCTATTCAATAATTGGTATCAGAGCTTGGTTCCTTGGTGAAGAGCTTAACTGGTTGAGGAAGGTCTGGGATATCTAGCAAGATGGTCTTTGATTATCTGAGGTTTGATGGAACTAATTATGGTATTTGGAGAGTTTTGATGGAAGAATATCTTATGTATTATGGATATGATATAGAGAAATATTACAAGAATCCTTACACTCCTCTTGCTAATGGTCTGAGTACACCTGAAGAAATCAAATTACATGAAGCAAACAATAAGAAAAAGTTCATCTTGAAGAATAATCTAGTACATTCCAAGTTGATTAAGGTTTAGAATCTAAATTATGGGATGCTTTAGAAAGAGCACATGATGGTGATGAAAGAGTTAAAGAGGAAAAATTGTAGAATTTGGAAACACAGTTTGATCTTATACATATGTACAAAGATGAAAATGTTAAAGCTTATGTACAAAGATTGGATGAGGTAGTGGTTGGAATGCGATCTCTTGGCACTACTATAGATGAAATTCGGATTGTAAAGAAGATTCTCATAACTCTTCCTAATTCTTATAGTGAGAAGGTGAGTGTTATTAATAAGAATATAGATTATAAGACTTGTACTAAGGATTCACTATTAGGATTTTTGACATCTTATGAAATGAGGAAGTCGAGTCTAAGAAATGGAGGCAAATCAGAGACTAATTTTAAAGCTATAAAAGTTCAAGATCCAGATAAAGAGAACTTTGATGAAATAGAAGCTAACTTTGTGAGAAGAATGAGAAAAGGTTCTAGTAAGTATGAAGGTAAGTTACCCTTTAAATGCTTTAGTTTTGGAGAAATAGGTCATTATGTTGTAAGGTGACTGGAAAGAGCTAAAAGAAATAAACAAAGATATGAGAAATAAAAGAAAGGAAATAAGATTAACAGAGCCTACCATGTGAATGAGAATGCTAGTATTTTAAATGAATATTTAGAATATGAAGATCTGGATGAAAATGAATGCTTGTTCCGGACGATTAAGGATGAATCGACTTCTACTCATTTAGAAAAATAGGTAAAGGAGTTCCCTCTAGGGAAGGAGAAGGAGAAAAATGAAGGTACAGTTAGCTTTGTCCTACATGCTAAACAAGGAAAAAAAATTTGGGTAGTTGATAGTGGTTGTTCACATCACATGATTGGTGATAAGAGTAAGTTTGTTAAGCTTGAGAAATATGATGGAGGCTTGGTTATGTTCGGAGATGATACTGGCGCTAATATATGTGGGATAGGTTTAGTAAGTTTTGATGGCAAGCATCATACTGACGATGTTTACTATGTTTAGGGATTAAGGCATAATTTTTTGAGTGTTGGTTAGATGTGCAGAAAAGGATATGATCTTGTGTTTAAGGATGAGAAATGTGAGATCCGGAAAGGATTCAGAATATTGATTTCTACAGGAAATAAATCCAAAGGGAATATTTATCAACTTAAGGGTGTTGATGGATAATGCTTTATGACTCAAATAAATGAAAGTTGGTTATGGCATAGGAGAATGTGTCACATGAATTTTTATAATTTGGAAAGGATCAATGTTGTTCAGGTCATGAGAGATTTACCAAGAATTATAAAGCCTATTAATGTTATTTGTAGGAATTGTTAGTTTGAGAGGCAGGCAAGAAATCATTGTAGATCAAAGGAATAATCCTCTATTGGACTACTGGATTTAGTTCATACAGATCTTTGTGGTCCTATGAGAGTGGTAAGTCTACTTGGTGAAAGGTACTTTATGCTTTTAATTGATGATTATTCTACATATACATGGGTTGCATTTCTTAGAGAGAAATCATATGCATTAGATAGATTCAAGGTATTCAAGGTTATGGTTGAAAATGAAGTGAATTTGAGAATAAAATGCTTAAGATTTTACATAGGTGGATAATGCACCTCCCATGAGTTCAATATTTTTTGTGAAGTGCATGGAATAAAGAGATAGTTATCCACTCTCAGAATTCCTCAACATAATGGAGTTGTTGAGAGGAAAAATAGAACAGTTCAAGAGGCTGCTAGATCAATGATTACTAAATCTAGTTTACCATAAGTTTACTAGAAAGAAGCTATTCATATTGTTGTTTACGTATTCAATCGATTTCAGGCAAGATCAAATAGTACAAAGACTCCCTATGAGCTATGGCACAAAAGAATTCCTACAGTTAAATATTTTAAGGTATTCAAAATAAAATGTTATATCAGAAGAGATGAGGAAACTTTGTGTAATTTTTATGCAAGAAGTGATGGAGGGATATTTCTTGGGTATTCTACTAAAAGAAAGGCATAAAAATGTTTCAATAAAATATTAAGAAAAAATGTAAAGAGCTCGAATGTGAAGGTTGATGAGATAATAAATAATTCTATTGATATTGATGGATATGTGTCTGATGAACATGATTGTGCAAGAACATAAGAAATTATGGAAGAATAGGATAAAGATGAACAAGAGAAGTTCGATAAACAAGATGAAAGAGAATAAGATTCTCATGTGATGCTCCCTAGAACACCAAAATATATATAGAGGAATCATTCAGAAAATCAGATTATTGGAGACATGATAAAAAGGTGTGTTAACTAGAAGCAAAGCTATTGCTGAAGTAAATTTATGTTTATTCTCTAAGATTGAGCCGAAGACAATAAGTGAAGCATGTAAAAATGAACATTGGAAGGAAGTGATGAAAGAATAACTTTTATAGATTGAGAAGAATTAGACTTGGCAATTGGTCCCAAGATCGACAAACAAAAATATCACTGGATCAAAATGGGTATTCAAAAATAAGTTGAATGGGAATGGAGAAGTTGTAAACAAAGTGAGGCTTGTGTGTAAAGGATACTCACAAGTAGAAGGTATATATTTTTAGGAGAATTTTTTAATGGTGGCAAGAATGGAAGCTATAAGGATGTTCTTGGCATTGGCTGCTTATAAAGATTTCAATGTCTATCAAATGGATGTCAAGTCAACATTTCTAAATGGTGAGATGGAAGAAGAATTTTACATGGAACAACTGAAAGGATTTCAATTGAAAAATCAATCGGATATGATGTGCAGATTGAAGAAATATTTATATGGATTGAAGCAAGCTCTTAAAGTTTGGTATGCAAGGTTATACAGGTATTTGATTCAGCAAGGATTTAGCAAAGGTACAAAAGATAGTAATTTATACTTTAAGATTGAAAATGAAAAAATCTTGATTGTAGTTGTATATGTTGATGATATTATTTTTGGAGGAAATGAAAAGATGTGCAAGATGTTTGTGGAAGAGATGTAGAAATAATTTTAAATATCTATGTTTGGGGAGATGAATTTCTTTCTTGGGATATAGATTAATCAAACAGAGAAAGGAATTTTCATTTCACAGTCTAAGTATATGAGATAGATGTTGAAGAAGTTTGGGATGGATGGTTCCAAACCAGTATGTATTGCTATGGTGACTGGTTGCAACTTGGAAAAAGATGATGATTCACCTAAGACTGATCAAAACAAGTATAGATCTATGATTGGTGGATTACTTTATTTGACTGCTACTAGACCAAATATTATGCATGTGGTGTTTTTTGTGGCTAGATTTCAAGAAGAACTTAAGGAAACACATGTTGTTGCAGTTAAAATAATATTCAAATATTTGAATGGCACTCTAGATTATGGATTGTGGCATCCTAAAGATACTAACTTTACACTTAGTGCCTATACAGATGCAAATTGGGTTGGATGTGTAGATGACAGAAAGATTACATTTAATTTGCACAGTCCCATATCCATGCAATCACCTCATTACAATGTTCTTCAATGTAACCTTGGAAACCACTTAAAGAAGCATGTCTTCAAGATAAATTGGCATGAGTACCTTTATTAAATCAGCTTATTTCTTACTTCACTTGTCACACATGTATAATAACAAAACCCCAACTATCATATGTACTAGGTCTAAGATGATATCATAACAAGTAACATGAACTAGCTCTAGCTTGTTCAATGATACATCACTGTATTTTGTAATTTGCACTATCATGAAATGTTTGAAGGACATGTCTTTGCTGAGTTTAGAGGCACCAAATGTCCTAGGTGTATGAAATCATATCTTCCTTCAAATTGCTTCCTTTTCATGAAATATAATTTTGAGATCTTTATCTCTTTGCTCGATTCAAGGCAAGGAAAGTTTATACAATGAAAATCAGTAGGCAACAACAATGATGAAATGGTCTTTACATTAGAGTTGCTGCAAAAATTAGAACATACTCTAAGGTTCTTAACAACTCTAATAGCTGTACCAATGGCCATGTTTAACAAACCAAATGAAATTGATAACTTTTCACTATGGTGGCAGATAAATGATTTTTTTTTCTTCTATTCCATAGCATTAAGTAAAAGTATTGAATCTAGAAATACCCTAATTCCTTCATTTGCCAAACCAATTTCTCCAATTTTGCATAGCTCTCCCATGCTTGTGGATGTGAACTATCTCCTACAAATTTTTAATTGATTTATCTTTCTACTATGTTTGGACTTACTTTTGTAAACTTGCAATAAACAATGCACTTTTATTCTTTCTAAATTGACACTAATAGTAATTTTTTTGGTTGTATTGAGACACAACTTCATTCATGGTAGAAAAGGCAACACCTTGTTGCTCATATCAAATGGCACATTGCATATAAAGAAGGAAAGATTTTAGGGTTATTGTTGATTGCATTGGAGGAGAGAGCTTCATATATGGGACATGATCAACACTCTCCTTCTTGGATTCTACATGTTATAGCTTGCTCCAGGAAGATTTCCCACATTGTAGTAGTTTTAAGAGATGAAAGGGGAATGTGCTCACATTGAAGGGCTTTGTAGAATTTGTTTGGAGAAGTTTCTTTCTTATCATTTTTGTGCATTGTAACTCATATTTTTAGTCTTGACTGAAAATAAAAATTGTGATACTCTATTTCTAAGCATTTTTCAAGCAAGATAGATATTTCAAACTTGTGCAAGTTGTAAGAACACCTTTCTTTTATTAAAGTTCAGTGATTTTTCCTTCTTAATGGTTGTCTTATTGTGTGAAATTGATGATTGGTGTATATTTCTATGTTTTATGTTTAAATCCTCAAATATTAGTCAATTAAAATGACTAAATATACTACTAATTGACATCAATTAATAATTAAATTGACTAAATATACTACCAATTGGCAAAAATTAGTTAATAGTGAATAAATATGACTAAATATATGACCAGTGAATCAGTGAATAAAAATGAATAAATAAATGACCAGTTAACAACAATCAATGACTAAATTAATGACTAAATATATCCATGAATAAAAAATGATTAAATAAGTGACCAGATTGCAACAATCAATGACTAAATAAACGATTAAATATACTATCAAGTTGATCAATCAAAACAACCAATAAATGACTAAAAATGGTTTAGTCATCAATCTGATCGCATTATAAATGACTAGAAATAAACTACTAATTGTCACATGACCATGTTTAGTCATTTATAAGTAGTTTTTAGTAGTTTTTTCAGTCATAAATTGTTATTTCTATACTAGTCTCATTTCTATCAATCTCATAGTAACTTTCATGATCATCATCTAAGCTTCCAAAAACATATTGTAAATTATTTTCTCCTTTTGTGTGTAGATCCTTCTTATTTTTCTCTTTACTGTCTTCTTCTTTCTTAGAGTCATCCTTTTCATCATGAGGGAATTTAGTAGCAATAAGACTTATTCTACCAAAATTAAAAAAAATTGGGGGTAGCTTACCTATATATTTTTAGAGCCATTCCTTGGTCTTCTTATGAGTTAGCTTCCTCTTCATCAGCATTCTCATATCCAGATGTAGATTCTTCTATTATCTCCCTTCTATTTGCAACATCTCCTATGGATGTATTTGCAATATTCTCATCTTCACTTTTCTTTAGACTATCAGACTTGCCTCCATACATTTTCACCTTGTTTTCATCACCTTCATACATCCTCCTTAACTCATTCCATGCATCATGTGCAGTTTGATAGTGTATAACTTTGGTAGCCACTGATCTTGGCAACCTACTTATAATTACAAAAATTTCCTTAGCATCATCTTCAAAAGCCTTCTTTTCAGTAGTAGTAATGGGAGGAGTGACACGAACTTTGTATCCCTTCTCAACCAACATCCATGTTAGAGTTATCATATATTAGCTAATAATTAATTAATCTTTAATTGATTATTAGTCTAATTTATTCTCATGCACTTAAGATAAACTTAGGAGTGCTTTTATGCTTTATTAGTTGAGCTAATATTAGACCATTAAGTCTCATATCATGTGATGTTGACACTTGCCATGATTTCATCCCTTTCTCATTTAGGGTTTTTCTCTTATAAGCACTCAACCCTCATTGTAATTATCTTGATCTTTCATATCTTTTTGAGAGTCTCTTGCTTCTATAGCTTTTCTTGTTGAGAAATATTGCATATATTGTTTGAAGATCTCTTGCATAGAAGGTGTATTTGTTTGTTGTTTGATCTTGTGGCTCATAGTTTTGTGCTTGTTTCATAATTCTAGCATGGTATCAGAGCATGGATTTAGCAAACCCCTTCTTGATTTATGAGATTTTTCTTCTTCAACAAGGGTTACAAGCTTTAGATCTGAATCCCATTTGCTTTTCTTGAAAATTTTGGAGGTGAGTGTTTTTTCATGCATTTTTGTGTGAAAATGACCTTGCCATTGGATTCAAATCTATTGAGAAAGTCAAATTTTTCTTTTGTTTCACCTGATTTCAACTCCTAACACTAGATCTATGAAGGTTTGAAGTGGTTTTTTTGTTTCTAGATCTAGAGGGTAACTGCATTTTTTGTGCATTTTGAGCCTAAAAGGAGGTTTCCATTGTGCTTAGAAAGCCCAAAAACCTTAAGATTGCCTGTCAAATTGTCAAAATCTATGTCGGGAGTTTTTGAGGCAATTTTTTTTTACTAGAGAGGTCATATGGCCTCCCTAGCATGTGTATCAAGGTGAAAATTTTAAAATAAAAAATTATATTTTTTCCTTGCATTATTTTTTCAAAAATAAAATCAAAGAAAAAAAAATTGTTAAAAAAACCCTTTTACAAGGCACGCAGGTTTTTTATTGTAAAAATAAATATTTTTTAAAACAAATTGTAGGCTTTGGGTATCATAGTGTACCTGCCACCCTACAGATGGCAGGCCCCTTGGGCCCCACACCCCTGCATGGGTACCAAGGTACTGCCGCCAGGGGTACCAAGGTATCAATGGTTCTAAACTTGGCGGACCTCCAAATTTGGAGGTAGTTTTGCTCAATTGTCGGAGGACCTTTTTGTTTTGCCCTACTAAGCCCCTCCTCATTGGGATTTTCACTTTTGCACCTCAACTTCTATAGGCCATATCTCGATCATACGGTGGGCTTTTTTAGTGCAATTGTTTTTGAAACGGGGTAGAATTTCGATCTCTTCATGGTGGTGCAAGTTTTTTCCAATTTTGGCTTCTAGTTTTTACCAGAATTCTATTTTCTCAGTGCTATTGTTGTTCAATTCTCATTTTGGAGACTTCGATGGGCCATATCTTCTACATTCAGACACATTTTTGGGTGTCATTTTTTTTTGAAAGTGCATGTTTTTTCATGTACTTCATCATGGTGCTAACAATTTCCTCTTTTTCTGTAAGATAATTGTATTTTTAGCATGCTGTCATTTTGTAGACATTATGGGCTCCCATTGTATGAATTTTTCATTATGTAAACGCACTTAAATAAATTGCTGCAACAGATGTATATTTTATGGGATCTCGCACATCACTTTGTGCCTTATTGTACTCACACTATGTTATAAAGTTCCATGAGGGGGTTTGATGTTTTTCCTTTGTTTTTCATCATACCTTTGTCAAGTGAGTGTCCCTTCCACGTTGACAGCCTCATGTGTGTGTGACTTTTGTTTTCACACCCTTTATATGTGGTTAATTTAATGTTTGCACGTTCAAATGTTCCTGATTCTTCTTCATTCACTTCTTTTTGGCATTCAGTTTCAGTGTACCTATCACGCCTCTCCCTTTTCAACATTATGTGGGGGTTTCTATTGTTGGTTCTAATGCTTGTTTGGTTTCATGTTGGAGTGAGCTATGTATATAGTATTTTTTCTAATGTAATTTCAAATGCAACATACATTAATTGTTGGTTACTTGCATCTCAGTGAGATGGATCACTTACCATATGGACACTCTTGCATTCCTATTTTCAGCATTAGAACAATCATTCTTCAACAATGTTTGTAGCTTATAATTCATGCTTCAGTGGTGTTCTTTTTGTTCATCCTTTATTCCTATATTTTGGGCCAACATTGTTTTGTTTGAAGGCTTCTTCAGTCCTTCACTTGGATTTCATCTCTTTTTAGAGTGGAGTTTTTCCCATGAGGTTTTCTCTACTTCTTCGCATTATAGAGATCTTTTGTTTGTACATGGGTACCTTACATGGCCCTATTTGTCGGGACCCATCATGCATTCTTTTTAGGGTTTTTAGCTACTCCCTAAGTTCATATTAAGGTGGGGTGTTAGAGTTATCATGCACTAACTAATAATCAGTTAATCTTAAATTGATTATTAGTCTAATTTATTCTCATGCAATTAAGCTAAACTTAAGAGCTCTTTTATTCTTTATTAGTTGAGCTAATATTAGATCATTATGCCTCATCTCATGTGATATTGACACTTGTCATGATTTGATCCCTTTATCATTTAGGGTTTTTCTCTTATACACACTCAACCCTCATTGATATTATCTCAAGCTTTCATATCTTTTTTAGAGTCTCTTGCTTCTATAGCTTTTTCTTGTTGAAGAATATTGCATATATTGTTTGTAGATCTCTTGTGTAGAAGATGTATTTATTTTTTGTTTGATCATATGGCTCATGGTTTTGTGCTTGTTTCACAATTCTAACAATCCACACATCAAATCCTAGTAAATCCATATGTGTCTTCATTTCTTTGGTCCAACACTTATAGTCTAATTCATTAAAGAGCGATAATTCTTCTATAAATGATCCTTCCTGATTAGCCATTATTTTGTTCACTCACCAAGATCTACCCAAGATAGTTAAGCTTCTCCTAGGGAACCTAGGGATCTGATACCAATTGTTGGAACACAACAATCTACTGAGAGGTGGGGTGAATCAATAGATATCAAAACTTGGCTCTTAAACCCTTTTGTGGAGACTAGCTTCTCAATCCCTTAATCACTATTGTAGATTAATTCCTTAAATCCTTAATGTACAGATAGAAGACATAAGCTGTAGCAACATTAACATGCAATCATACAATCAACACATGAAAACCCATAACACCAGATATACATGGAAAACCCAAGATGGGAAAAACCATGGTGAGAAATGTTGCTAGGATCTATTGTCCTAATCCACCCTCACAAAGTTACAAGGTTTAAGGGCACCAACCCTAAGGAGACACCAATCCCCTAGTTTTAGGAGCACCAACTCCAAGGAGACAACAATCCCCTACACTGAGCACCAAATCAGTACAAATGAGACAACTACCTCTACAACATTAAAATCTCATATATGCATAAAATTGGTTTCACATAACTTGATAATGCTTCTATAAATTCAATACATAATTTTTATAGCACACTTACCTTTCTCTACTCACTCTCCTCGTTCTACACTCACCCTCTTTCTCTCCTCTGCACTTAGAACATTCAATATTCTACCTTTTCGCAATTGCACCTCTTCACTTCACTCTCTTCTACACTTAGAACAATCACTGTTCCATCTTGTTGCACTATAGACTCTCTTCACCTTAAATGCAAATACCTAGAGGATATTTTATATTATAGTCTAGGACTCTTCTTTACATGTGCATTATTTGTTTGCTTCTCTACTCTCACTCTAGTTGAGCTGTAGACATAACACTTCAACTCTTGTAGACATCACACACACTTTTCTAATTGACCTCTTTCTTCACTGACCTACAATCATTTTCTCAAGATGCAAACCACCATCCAAATCATCTCAAACTTTTTTTCAGGGTCTCATTCATCTACAAGCTTCTCCAACAAGTTGTTTGTACATTGAACCAAATACCACCATTAGTTTCACATCTAATTCATTAGATATCATGGTGGTTTCCAAAACCATAAACCTCGATACATTAAATTCATCTCCTTATTTGATCATTCTAATCGTGATCTTCATCAAAATAGCGACATGTGTCATTGACCTGTAAGTCAAATCTCTATTCACATTTTTTTTTATTTAGGTATACAAATTAAATTCAATCATTGTATCATCTACCATTCGAAACATTCATTTATATGTACTTCACCTTGAGTTCTCTATATTTGAATCTGGGTTGTCGATCTCTTACTTTGTGCCATGATCCTCTATCTCTCCATTCATTGCTCAACTTTAAAACACAACCATCAGATAAATATTCTTTAAACCAATGTGGTCAATCTTTCCATTTCATGACTATCGCTTTACAACATCCAATACACTTTAACATATCGGGCTGAGACATTTTAGGGCCTCATCGATATTTTCCTTTCTTCCTGATATCACTGATGAGATACATGGGCCCACACTACCATTTTTCATCTACATCATCACCACACAACTCAAAACACCAATGTGAGTTGGTATATTGAGCAATTAATAGCCACCACCTATCTGCACACATCACTTTCCAATCATCATTTCCTTCCTATCAAGTCCCAATGAGGTCATCATTAATCTTCCATCATCGCGTCGAAGGGAATTTAACAATACTCACACCAATATGGTGAACTCTCTTCTATGAGGTTCTATCAAAATTTTGAAGAGATGAGCTATCTTGTTCCACCAATCTTCATATGTCTACCTGTGAGATTATCTTAACATCTAATAAAAATTTGATTAATCTTCATTATCTGATCACTAGGGATTGATCTCTGCCATTGAGCAAGCATCATCACTATGTCGAAGAGACTCTTGAAATTGTCTCATCAATATTTATATGTATCCTTGAGATATATTTTTTCCTCGCATGAATGGTCCCCATTGGCCATGTGTCATCCTTGTCAGCATCATGCAGCAAGCAGTCACTGATGTGACTTGACATGTCAATCAATTACACACTACCACTTATCCTCATGCATCACCATTCACCAGCATCACCTCCCTATTGGAATGTCGAAGGGACAATCATTCTTTTCCTACCAATATTCATCCTTCTCCCCAAAGAGGTGCTATCAGGATGTCGAAAGGACTAATCATCTAGTCTCATCAATGTTCATATGTCTCTTCAATGTGGAGCCTTTGGCTGATGCAAATATTTGTTACCACATTTCAAATTCTTATTCATCCTCAAATACCATGCCATAGGTCGTCCACCTTTTCCATCCTTTCCATGTGTCAAAAACCTACTAGCCCACGGGGTCAAATTGAGTCAACACTTCCTTTCAGTGGTATGGCAGGCTATTGCCACCTGTCCATCTATGTCATGTCATTCACCTTTTCATAGTATCGAAAGGACTCATTATTTCATCTTTTCGACATGTTCTTGTCTCTTCAATGAAGTGCTTATCAAAATGTCAAGGGGACTAGCCATAGAGTCCCACTAATATGCATCTATCAACCCAATGGAGAACCTTCGTCTTTCTCCTTGACTTCATTATGTTGAGGGGACATTAAATCAACTCTCTCCAATATGTTGAAACCTCATCAATATAGCTAGAATCCTCGAACACCATCCGATCAACATCATCCAATCTTCACCATTGATCAAGATTCACTGCTATGCCGAAGGGACACTAAACACTATCTTTTCGAACTCTCATTATCGCTTTGATATATCATTGTCTCTCTTTCTTTATTGCTTCATCAAAGGGACTCTAAAGTGACTCCTCTTGATATTGTGTAGTCTCCCCAATGCAAGGCCAAATATTTGTCTAGATAATTATACAAGAACAAGGGGGCTATTTTCCCACACGATACCATAGGCTTAAGTAATAACTTGAGCTACTTGCAACCTCCAATAACAATTCAACATCAAAATATAAATTATGATTAGGCAGCATGACTATTATCCTAGGGGTTAACTAACAAACCCTAAACCTTGTATAAGAGCACAAACAAAACTTTTATAAGCACATCTTGCAATATCTAGACCTACAACTTATATTTTTGAGAAGCTCTTAGAAAACCCATATCAAATTTATTTCTCATTTCACCTCTGTCTTCTAGAAGAACTCTCTGCAATAGTATGTTAACATTTCATGAAATTTTTGTAACATTTGAGAAACTTTGTAATAAATGAAAATACATGCTCCTATCTTTATCATTCTGCACCAACTCTTCTAGACATTGATCCTTTAGTCTTCATGGCATCCAAGCACACCACTAGAATTCCCTTTTAAATCAATGAAACCTTTTGTCATCAAGCCAACAATATTCCCTATAGGATCAATTCCATCTCACTCTTGATCTCTTCTTTGACATGAATTTCACTCTTACATTAATGCGCACATCCTCACTCATAGGATTAGACCCAAATATCCTCTGATCCCTCTTTTGACATCAACTCCACTTCACCTCTAATATCTCCTTTTGACATCAATGACAACAATATGCCAACAAAGAGTCATATGTAAATGTTTGAATGAAGGTCATTTCATTAAGAAGATCTTATCTTCAATATTAGGTTGTAAGTTTCCAATAAGGACTCTTTGTATATCAGTATCTAGGAGAGAATGTAAGATTTGTGAATAAAGAGCTTGGTATTGTCCTATAAAATCAATCACTTTTTCCTTAGGTCCTTGTTTGCAATTGACCAAATTGATAACTGTAGCTTGAGGTCTAATGTTTTCTTGAAAATTTTGAAGGAATTAATTAACAAGTTGTGTAAAGGAAGTAATTGAATTATTAGACAATGAAAAAAACAAATCCAAGGCCATGTCTTTCACTGATCAAGGAAAAATTTTAACTAAGAGAGAATCTTTGAAAAGGAAAACACTATATAGAATAGTAAAAGCTGATACATGATTATTGGGATCTCCTTTTCCAACATACTTCTGAAAGAAAGGAATCTCAATGTTTTCTAAAATGAGCATTTTAAGATAGCAAATGATAATGGAATACATGTCAAATATATTGGAGGATTAGAATTGGATTGATTTTGGTTCATGTTTAAATTTTTTTGTTGTAAATATGATATGTTTTTTAAGATTTTATTTATTATAGGATCATTTGGTGACATTTTTTGAGAATGTGTGGAGTATGTAATTAAAAAATTATGAGAGGTGAATACAATGGAGGTGTGGTAGATGGACGAATGAAGCTATAATTATTCTCACATGGAATCCCTAAACTAGATTTAAGACCATTACTATATTATGTGGTGGATATTACAATTGGAGGGGTAAATGTGGGATTAGAAGGTATGGTTGTAAGAGACAAAACTTATTTTCCCATTTGATTTTGAGCATTGGTAAGAGTTTGAGTGTAACTAGTTATTGTAGGGATATTTTCATCTACTATATGAGCTAGGCTATGCAACACTTCTATCCCTTGCTAATCATTGATTAGCTTCCTAAGGATATCCACGAGAGGAACTATTTCTCCAACTAAGAATTTGATGCCTAATAATAGTTAAAGTATTTCTAAGTCCTTATCCAATTGTTTAAGTTTATCCTTAAGGAAATGTGCAACAACAACTTCCAAGTCCACATAAATGGTTAGTGATGAAGATGACATAGGAAAAGTAAGAATAGGGATAGATTCAAAGATAAATTGTGTAGATGTTATTCCTTGAGTGAAAGAGATATGAAGCTCAACCTCAACACCGAATGTAATTGCAGCATGAGAAGTAATGAGTCCATAAATATAGCTCATAGTTGTATTTTATATTGGACACCAAGTAATGAAGCTCATAAATTGATTACAAGATTCAAGATGCTTAAGTTTTCATATAGTGTGGAGAAATATAGATGATGATGAAAAAAATAGAAAAAATTCTCACAAATAGGAAACAAGTCTGTATAAAGGTTATAGACACATAACCATGACTAAAATTTGAAGTGAAATAATTATAACAAGGGTGAGGGTGCCCTAGACCAAAGATGTAAGTTTTTGCAAGTTTAAAAGTCTAGAAATGTTATATAGTGTTTAAGGATATGAGGTTGCATAGGTTTAGGTTTGAGATGAAAAAAAAATATGGAAATGTAAGAAACCCTAGTTTTTTATATGAGGAACATGAATGAATAAAATTTTATGTTTTTAAAGCAATAAAAATGAGTGCAATAAGATCCAATGACAATAAATCTAGAATGTAAAATATTATAACTAACTAAATATATCTCTAAAATACAAAAAGATAACACCTTTGATATTTTTGAAATGGAAAATAACATGCAAGTCTTTAATTTTTAAATGTAGGACATAATACGAAATATAATTTGATTAATGATACCTTCAAACAACCTAAGATTTCACTCAAATTAATGTAGATCAAAATCTTGCAATTGTAAGATGCATCGGGTTCACCAAAATGTGATGTGGGAAAGTGTATCTAGGGTTTAAATCACATATTTAACCAATCACATTGAGGGGGGCACAAAAATTATCATAAAAAGACCACTTGGCTACTTTCTTCAAGGAAGAACCAAAATGGTTGATCAGGGTTTTAGTCCCCCTTTTATGGGGTTGGTTGGTTGAGAAATGATTAGAATGAAATTGAAATGATTTAATGTGGTATAAACTAGGTTAACTATGCATAGGGGGTCTCTTTCCATGCCACTTTTTGTTGAATGGTGTAGCATATATCTCCCTCTTGGATGCAATGAAGAACACTTTGGAAATGTAGAGTTTTGGGTATTTGCAACAATCTTTGGACAGGTACATTGGGGTAGTAGGAGAAGATACAAAAGACATGATGAGGAGGATGGTGAATGCAATTCTAGCTCTCATCTCCCATGAACACCAAAAACCAGTGATTACTCATTCAGTTCCAGCAGTGGGTAATGTTCTTATTGGTCCAGTCAATCATGGTCTTCATCTGAGGCTTAACCAGGATAATGTGAGCTCTTCTTATCAGCCTCGTCCTAGAGGTATTCCAAATTTGAATGTTTTCCACCAGTGTTAGATAATGTGCAATATTTTCAAGATCAACCAGGAGAAAATGAAGTGAACTTTGATGGCATGGAGGAATAGAATAATGTCCTCTTGATCTACTTGGGTATAATAAACTATAAGGGTATATATAGCATATATAGTATTATGAAAGGGCTTAGAATTTTGTATTATGTAAGGGCTTAGAAACATGCTAGACCTCTAAATTTTTCAAATCCTAAAGACTCAATGATTTAGATAGGTTCAAGATCATGAAATAGACCAAGGTTTTGACTATAAAATAATACATAGAATTTTGGATTGTTCCTTGGATCACATTTATAGAAGTTGTATACCAACCTATTTCTATTTTGGTGAAGTGCTAAAATATGTCTTTTGATAGCTTTTGGAATAAGACATGCCTAAGTTTTAAATGACGACATGTAGACCTTCTCATGGTGACTCTAAATTTTTGTGAGATTATTTAGAGAAGTCTAAGTCTATGGAAGAAAATAAGATATTTATTTCCATGCAAGTGGTGGTAATATGGGCCTTCCAGCCTCAATATCGGTTTGTTCCTCTTCTTTGTCTAAGATGTTTGTTGTGTTTCTCCACTGAATGGGTGCTTCCTTTGTTTCAAAAGTGAAGATTCTCAAATTACTAATTATATTGAATTTTTCTCCTTCAATGAGTTCAAATTTTGGTTGAATGATAGCAGGTATAAGGTTGGGTTGTTCAACAAGAGTGATTGGTCTCCAAATGGTCATGTGGGGTTCAATTTTTCAAGTTATCTTGCTTAAGTGATTTCATTTTTACCACAAACACTTTGTCTTGATTAAGTTTCATGTCTATGCCAAGAACATCATTAATTCCACAAGGTTTATTTTGTGAAAAAGAATGAAGTTCAAGCCATAGTAGCCTATGTTGACTTTGGGAAGTATGGATTGAGATATAAACCAAAATATTTAGAAGTCTCTAAGAATAAATTCTTAGGACAAGCATTAATACCAAGGTTTTGTCAAAAGGGTATCCATACTTAAACCAAATGGTTTGAAATTTTGAAATGAGTTTGTTGATGTTTGTTTTCAATGTTTTGAAACCAAGCAAAGTATTAAAATAACTCACAAGCATTTACCATCTTAGGTTCAGAAGATACTACTGGTTGAATCCCCAATTGAAAGCTAGTGTGGTCCTAAAGCATAAAATGAAAAGGATGATAAATGAGTTATAATTCCCCCAAAAGTGTCAAAACACTTACATTACAATTATAATATTTAAAGAAAAGAATTTTTCTTCACTTCAAATTTTATTGTCCAACCTACAAAACCCAATTAGCCTAAAAACCCAGAACAAAGTCAGAGGCATGTTAGTGATCAGATGAAGTAAAAAAATTAAAGTACATGTTGAAAATTGATCACTATTTTTCTTACCATAGAAGGGTGTCATTGTTCACAATGGTGTCACCATAAAGAAAATGAGCATCACTCTAGTGAAAATTAGCACTGCTCTACAGAAATCCAGTCACAATGATAGCATCGCTATTTGGGAGCATCGTTGTTTTCAAATTCTTGATACCTCTAAAAGATATTAATGCCACCATTTATTTAATCAAGACTAGGTTATTAATTAGGTTTCATTGTATTATATGATGATAGCATCACTATATGTCGATGCCTTTCAAAGGCGCCACTAAAATCCTCTAGAGTGTCGCTATATTTGTAAAACTTGAAAAATAAAATTCGAGGGGAAAATTGGTTAAATGTGATTGATTATGCCCTCCTTCTAGAGCCAAAATGTGACCAATAGATTAGTATGGGCCGACTACACTTGATCCATGAAGAATCAAAGCATATTCATGGCAGTAAACATTAACCCAATAAAGATCATTCAAAATAAAATAAACTAAGCATTTTATCAAAACTAACATGCTAAACTATGAAAGCTTCAAAACACCTACTTTAATCCTTTTGAAACTTATCCTATTATGGGAGTGGAGTTGTGTTGATGTGAAACAATGACCCTTTCCCAATCCCTTTGGATAAATGAGCTTTTTTCAACTAGTTTTATTGAAGAAAACTGATGAAACCATTGATAGATGTGTGATGAAACATGATTTAAAGCTAAATGAACATGATGCAAGCTATTTTAATATGATTTATGCTAAAATTTTCAAGATCCGCAAATGCAAAGCTAATCTAAATGAATTCTAAGCTAAAAATATTGAAACCCTAATTAACAAATAAGCTAAATGTATGCATCTAAGTTACCATGGAAGCCATTAATGGAAGCTAAGCTATTATGCTAGTAATCAAACTAAAAAAAGATGTTAAATATGTGCTAAATATGAGTATGCGTGTGAGTGATTTTAACAATATAAGTGATCATGTTAAAATATGGATCCATTTATCTCCAAATAGTGACCTATTTATAGGAGAGAAAATGATAAATGAAGGGTTGAGATCAAAAGGGTCAGTCAATGGTCAAGGATGGAAGAAGTTGGAGGCATGGATCATGGATTATCATCAACGGATGAGAATCAATGATGAGATTTAATGAAGGTTCACCTTTGTTAAAAAAAAACATACCTTTAACTTGCACAAGAAGTCAAGTATGTATGTTAGAAAAGAGAATATTCCCCTTTTTCAAATGAGTGAGGAGAGAGAATATTCTTTTGGAATATTCTCATGGGGGAGGAAAGTTAGATATTTAGAAAATTAAAATAAATTTTAATTGTGCAAAAGGGGGAAGGAATATCCCTTTTTGGAGAATTGTGCAAAGGAGGAATATTCCCTTACAAGTGGGGGAAAATTAGATTTAATTAGGTAATTAATAATTAAAACAATGTTAATTATGCAATTAGGAGATTTAGATGATTTTCATTAAATAAAGTGATTTAATGAAAATGGGGAAACTGAAATGATATTTAATTAAATAACTTAGGGTTATTTAATTAAATAAGAAGACTTGGTGATTTAAATTAAATAACTTGATGTATTTAATTTAATAAGATGAAATGTTAGCATGAAAAGGGGTGAATTAAACTGATTAGATTAATTAGGTTGATAAATGAAAATGGCATAATTAATTAAATGGCTAGGTAAATTTAATTAATTAAGCAAAAATAGGATGGGTTTCAAGATGAAATGATGTTAGTATACCTGGTTCGAGTGTATGATATCATTCAGGATATTTTTAAGTTTTTGCATGAACAACCATCCATTATTTAGGTTATTTTTTGTAATAGTAGCCAATTTGTGGGTAGCTAATAGATTCTTTTCCATGATCTCAAATATCATCCAAT
The DNA here is from genome assembly GCA_007115665.2 of Sequoiadendron giganteum. Lineage (NCBI taxonomy): Eukaryota > Viridiplantae > Streptophyta > Pinopsida > Cupressales > Cupressaceae > Sequoiadendron > Sequoiadendron giganteum. Next base: position 444,458,340 of record CM021103.1, on the reverse strand, counting down.
AGTCATAAAACAAGAATATGATACTTTTCATGAATTAATTAAACTCATTCAAATTACAGAATCCAAAAATAGTGTCATTTTGTTCTTATTTTTTGGACTCGCTCTTGATATCTAAAATATTAATTTTGAGTTCAATTCATGTTTGAATAATCTCAAATCAAAGATGAAATTTCATTTTTTAATTATAAAAAATGTACAATTCCAAACACTTGACAAGCTTAAAATATTAATATTTTAATCCACCAAGTTTGTGGCCTGCCTACCATCCCAAGACCTAAAAAGAGATTTTATCTACTAAATTAAAGATCAATATACCTAAGAAATGATGAATAAAATCAAGTTCCAACACAAAGTTATTGGCAACTAACCCCATGGCTCTACAACTAATGCTTAAGCTAGTTTCATTAGTTTTTGTTGTCATATTAGTTCATGTAATAGGTGCCCAAGCATCACATGGAGGATGAAATAATTATAGTATTCCTACACAACTTTATCTTGTGTAGTCCATTATTTTTCAACAATCAACCCTTACTTATCTCTGGTCATCTAATATTATTGTAATTTAAAAATAAAGTGGTGGAGGCAAGTCAAAGCATGATTTTTACATGTGGTAATGTCTTCATGTATTAATGGTTAAACGACCTTATATTGAATGTTTAGGCTCCAAGTGGAACCATTGTATTTATTTATATGAATGTGCTAGACATCATGCTCATAATTGAGACTAAAAATGTGTCATATATTTAGTGGCAAAAAATATGGCTAAACAAGGCACTCATACCATATTCCTCACTACTGTAACGGAAGTCATTAGATCTTGTTAGTTTATCCCAAGATATTAGATCTTCTTATTTTATCCCAAACCATATATATTTTAATTTTATCCCAAGTCATCTAATTATATTCTAGTTTAATAATTAGGTTCTACATATTGAAATACATACAAATTTATCAAATCCATATGACCCTTGTGTCAATATTTTATTAGTTAAGAATATTTGCATATGTTCTCACATAGACTTTCATGTGTAAAAGGATTATTATATTACACCTCTTCAATATTAATTAAATAAGAATAATAGGCCCATTCAATCATTTTGGTACTAAATCCTATGAAATAGTAAAAAGTGTTTAAAGGATCTATGTCATGTTAGGGGTGAAATGAGTAAATATTATGATTGGAATCTTTGCTTTCACTAGCCTACCCTCTACCGTCTTACTTGTTTACTTGGAGTTGTTGGGTTTATACATAATTTAATTAAGAACTAAAATCTTTGAGGCTAAATGGAAAATATAATGTTGAACACTTTGGCTTCCATCATTTTTCTAGCATGGTTAATCTCATGTGTAATGATCTTGGACCATTGACTCTGATGAGTCCTCAAAAAATAGTGTGTGCTCCTACAAACCCAATATTTTATAATATTAAAATAGTAACCTAAAATTTCACAATGAAATTATATACTTGGAATTGAAAAAATCAGTTATAAAAATATATGACCCATAATACACTGTGTATTTGAGCTTGGTATAAGATTATTATTTATCAAATTAATGTTATAAACATTTGAAAAGTATACCTAAAAGCATAATTATCATTTTATTTGTAACAAAAAATTAAAACCCCATACTTAGTTTTAATACAATCATAGTACATATTTAAAATAAAAACTTCTCTAGATAAATAGTATGGCCTACAAAGTGAAGTTGTAACATGCACCATTATAACCTCTATCCACATGAGCTACCCTCCACCCATTCCAGGTAAATCCAAGAGTATTGAACCTATGAGTTCATCATCTAGATTAGTTCCAATGGCTTGACTATCCAATCTATCCCTTAGGAATACTTAATTGCCATTTTAATTGCAAAAAATAATTTATTAAATCCCATACCTATTTTTAATACAAGTATAATAAATAATTTAAATAAGAAAATTCCATATCAAAGTATTAAACAAACTAACTTTTAAAAACAAAAAAATCAAACCTTGTGAAAAAAGTAAAGTAATTATTTAAATTTAAATTAATAGTAATTGTTTATAGATTATAGTCCATTGCTTGGTAGTGACTAATAATAAATTAAAACAGTAACATAACTATATCCATAATTTAGCTCATTTTCAAATCTTACACACTTACAGAGAAGGAAATATTGTAGCAGATTATTTAGCTAACTTTGGATGTGTTCAGTCAAAAAAGGAAGTGATTCATATAATAAAAAATGGAAAAATAGATCTTGTTTTGGAAACTATTATTTCTAAAGAAGAAAAATCTCTTTGACTTCAATCAATCCATTTGAATCCATATTCAATATGCAAAAAATAATATTTATAGATGTGATTGTCAAGTATTGAGGTTCAAGTTTAAAATTACTTTATTTAAATATGTTTAATACTATTTAAAATTGTAATCAACTTGTACGTTAATATTTTGCAATTACATAGGTAAGTTTTATTTTCAAGGTCTATGAATCATGAATAGGATAATGAAGTTATATCTGCTATCATAATCAAAGGACTAGAAAGTGACGTCAATATGTGACTTCATGTGGTATGCAACATGTCAAATCGTTTGAGATTTATTCACTCATTTTATATCAAGGGATTGGTCTCGAAAAGCATGCGAGGAGTACTTCAAAGAATTTAACGTCGTGTTTTCTTGAATAGCATGAGGTAATCTGAGATTTTCTTTCAAATTAAGGTAATTATTGTTACTAACCTGTTTTATTTACATGTAATGGCGGGTACTTGAATTTATTTTCAAAAATCTAAAATATCAGTGGCACATATAAGTTATTCAGCATCTCAGGATTAACATCATATGTTAATTTTGGTGAGTAACATGTGGCTAGCTATGAAGAAAGGAGAGTACATTTTCTTTCACATTTTGGTCAATAAATTTAAAGGGAATAAATCTAGCACGATAAGGCATGTGCTAGAAGTCATTTCAAAGGTAAATGAAAAGATAGAAAGGACTATTTTATTGGAAGCAAACATTCTTTCATCTATTTATCTGGGCATTTCACAAGGCTTTGTTCATCAAAGTTTTATTATCTAGTGTAGAGTTGTTGGTCGAATTGGTCTCTTTCAGTCTTTTTGTTCTAATCAAAGTTTGTGCATTTGTGTGGAGCTGGAGGTCTTGCTCAGAAACATGCATAACAATGGATTATCGGCCACAAAATTTAAGAATGTGGTTTCTTGTACAAATTTGGGAAACTCAGATCACTGGTAAGATTGAAATGGAGCATTTACAAATTATCTTTAAATTTCGTTGTCCATGTGATTACAGATGCCTCAAATGCATATTGGAAGTGAAGTTTTTCAGTTGAAAACTAGGAGGCTAATTTTTCCATCAAATTTTCTCTCAATCTTTATATCTAACCTCATGGATATGCTCCAATGTTTGGACTCTGTGAATGTCATAGCAGAAAAAATGGTCAATGACATCTTTTTGCAAAATGAGGCTCTTCTTACCAGTGCACAAAAATATGTTTTCTCAAGAGGAGAAAGATATGTGGGTGGTATCTTTCCTCCACACTTCTTACCTCACAAAAAAGCATATGTCAATGTGTATGATGGATTAAAACAATCTTTAGAATTCTCATATCCCAGTCATTTGAATAGAGATTTAACAAGATATTCTCATCATTTGGGTAGGGATATATCTGAAATCTTCAAGGAAAAATATCATTATACTTCTTTTTCCGTTTCATCATAACTGTTATCATGCAGATTCTTTATTGCAACAAAATTCAGGTATTCTTCAAACAAGTGCTCAAGGTCTGACCTAGATTGTGTACCAAATTGTGACACAACCACAGCCTGAAGGAGGAAATAGCAGGAGAGTTGACATGGTACCTGTTCCAGATATGAATATAGAAATAAATTCACAAATTGAAGAAGAGGGAAATGAAGAGCAAGGTGATAATTTGTTGTATTTTACACAAATGGAGGAGTAATTGGTTATGAAAATAATGATGTTTCTTTTAAGGTTTTTCATTATGCATCCAAATTTTTTTTGGATAGATGCAAAAGGATACAAATGAAGAGGAAACTTCAAGTTTTTTGTAGAATAAATCATATATGCCATGTTTATTGATGCAAATGGAATTTTTCTATATACTGACTATATAAGTTCAGGATGATAAACTTAGTGGATTTAGCATAGTTGAAACAATGTAAACTGATCAATTAGTTGATCATAGGTTAGTTTTTTATGCATTTTATGAGCTACAACCAGAGGTTTTCTCACTAGCTCTTTCCTCCCGGTATGCTCTTTGAGCCAATTTTTTGTACAAAATATATATTTATAATATAATAATATATAGTGGTTCACCACTCTTGTTGAAAAAAAAACTATATCCAAAATCATCCCCATCCTACTAATAACTTTTTCTTATGTCTTGAAACAATATGACTTCCAAATGTCTAATTTGTCTAAATCTACCAAATATTTCACTGAAGAACAATTTTCAATCATTGAAAAATCATCTAGTAGCTTATCCACTTCACCTTCAAAGCCTTAGTTACCACATGTTCTAGCAATCCATTTTGAAACTCATCAGAAGAAAAAAATCCCAACAACACCTCATCATCCTTAACTTGTTTGTAACATGTACATTATGACCAAGATTCAAATGAAACTAGTTTAGCATTCTTGAACTACTAGTAGACATCGAAGAGGTTTAATAAATTTATATGAAGCTACCAAGAAGTGGAGAAATGAGGAATATACTTCTTATTTAAATTTTTCTATAAAAACACTTTCTTTTCCAAGGCCTTTAGACGATACTTTTGCAACAATGGTGGAGAAATCCACTTATAGTGTCAAAAATTGCATACCCTTGCAATTTCACCTAAAATTTTGTATCTAATTCAATTTCCGCTCCCTTAGTATTTTTTTAGGCTCATCTTAGCCCTTGCATCAACCTTTTTCCCCTTAGGATGCTCAAGACCCCTTTCCAGCAGCTACCTTTGCATGTTAGTTTTGTGTTAACCTTGTGTTTTCCTCCTTCCCACCAATTTTCAATGTGATTTGTCTAGAAACTAGCATTCCATGCTTATGTTTACACATCATGCTAGCATCCAACAAAATTTCAATGCTAAAACAACCATTTATGAGCATGTTACCACTTATCACCTACCTTGGTTAGTGAAAATGACTTGGGAATCTCTTTTTACCTCATCTTGTCTCTTTTAAATTTATCTTTTCACTTCTCTTGAGAACTCTTGACCTTTCTCTCTTGGTCTCTCTCTCAAAAAACTCTCTTTCCTCTTTCTCAATCTCTTTCTCTCAAGCTCACATAGCTCTATACATCTTTCTACATTAGTCTAAATTTCTCTGCAATGTTCTCTACAACTCTCTTGTCTCTCATAACTCTCTCTTTCTTTCTCTCTCTTTAGCTTCCTCAAGCCTTTTAGGTATATCTATTTTTCTTATGTCTTTGAGCATCTTGGGATTTATCACATTGTTTGTCTATGCATTTTTCTATCTTTTCAATTTATCTTTCTATCTATCTATCTACCTAGTTGTCTGTGGAGGTGGAAACATTGAAATGAGGGTTTGAATGAGGAAAGCCCCTAAACAACCCCAACATTATGAAGAGGGTTCCAAAATATATGAAAGGATGGAATGAGACTATTATGTTTTAGTATTTCAATTTTAAATGGATCTAATGCTAAGATGTATGCAAATAACTAAGTACCTTTTTAATTATTTTCAAGAAATATTTATTTGAAGTGAGCCAATGAGATACTTTTATGGTCCATAGAACTTAGGCTTGAGATTCTCTACTCCTCCTTTCTTGATGGGTGTCTATCTATATGAATGCAACATAATAAACACCATATCCCCTAACTAAAGAATCTCTTTCTATGTTCTTTCTATCTACGTACTTCTTTTGTTGATTCTAAGAAATTTGCAGATGATCCTTGAGAGTTCTCAAGATGTTTTGAATTTTATCAACCAAATCACTTCCTATTGAAACTCTATTTTCTATGAGGACTAATTTTTTAAATGTTAATGCATCATATCCATAGAGGGCTCTGAATGGTGACATGCTAATGTACATGCAATGAGTTGTTACAACAATATTCTCCCAAATAGGGTCATTTGATTCAGGTTGTCTACTAACTGGTGACAATTCCTCAAGTATCCTTCTAACCAATTATTTACAATTTCAGTTTTCCCATTATTTTGTGGATGATAACTTGTGTTAGGGTTGATTTTGATTCCTATCATATGTAACAATCCTTCCAAAAAGTGTGAGTAAACAATTATCTTTGTCCGTAAAAATGTTTTTGGGTAATCTATGCAACCAAAAAACTTCCTTGAAGAATAATTCTACAACTTGTAGAGCCTTTTAGTCACTAGAGATGGCAAAGAAATGAGAATACTAAATCAACATATCCAATACAACATAGATGCAGTCCTTGCCTTGTGCTTTAGGCAATCTAGTGATGAAATCCATGGAGATACTTTCCCATTTTTGCTATGAAATGAGAAGAGGTTGTAGTAATCTAGCTGAAAACTCTTGTTCCCCTTTGTTTTGTAGGCATGTGATGCATTTTCAGATGTGTGATAGAACATCCTCCTTAAGGCACTTCTAGGAAAACCTTTCCTTGATCTTCCAGTAAGTTTTGTAGAATCTAGGGTGCCGCATTGTTGGCACATTATGATAAGCCTTCAATATCTTCTCCCTTACCTTAGACCCTAGAGCCAGGAATACCTTGTTTTTGAACATTATCAAGCCTTTCTCCACCACATACCAGTCACCCTTTTCTACACCTTCCAAAAAAATAGTAGCAAAATGATCCTTAGCATACTCCCCCATGATAGAATCCTTCCAATCAGTTGATGTGATAGACACATGGAACAACGTAAGTCTCCTAGAGAGTGCATCTGCCACAACATTATTCTTTCCCTTGATATACTCAATATCAAAATCATATGCCTAAAGTTTGTTGACCCATTTTTGTTGCCTATCATTTAGATTTGGTTGGATCAGGAAGAACTTCAAGTTGTTATGGTCTATCTTGACCACAAATCTTTCACATACTAGGTATTGTCAAAATCTCTCCAAGGCATGCATTATAGCTAGCATCTTCTTATCATATATAAGATATCCTTTTTATGGTCTCTTAATTTTCTATTTCAAATTTTATGGGGTGTCCTCTCTAAGAGAGAACAAATCCAATACCTTCATTAGAAGCATCATATTCTACAACAAATGGAAGTGAAAAAATAAGAATTACAAGAACCAAATAAGAGCTCCTTACCTCTTTCAATTTTTTAAAGGTCCTTTGTGCTTCTATTTTCCATTCAAAGGATCTTGCTTGAGTCAGATTGGTGAGAGGTGCCATAGACTAAGAGAATCCTTTAACAAACCTTCGCTAGTAGCTACATAGTCCAAAGAAACCTCTTAGCTAAGATAAGTTTGTAGGAGGTGGCCAGTTTAGAATGTCTTGGATCTTCTATTGATCAACATGAACTCCTTTATCAAGGTGATCCCACAATACTGGTTTACAATTTTTGGGCAAACTGGACATCGAATTAATTTTTTTTAACTAAATCTTCACTTTCGGGCTCCTATAGCAGCTAAACCGTGAGAAATTTGAAGATGATAAAAACTAGTGATTTGTGACATTTTGTCTATAGATTCTAAATATATTTTTTTCATTTTTTTGGAATCATATTGCACTTCTTTTTCCATCTCCTTTGAAAACTAGTTTTTTTTTAAAAACAACATTTTTAAGGAGTGACACTCACCATATACAACATAAATTTTTTTGTATGAAGGATGAAATTCTAATTTTTTCAAACTTAGATTCATAACTATGATATCTAATGAGTTCATTTGGTTTCATAGTGTTTTATTAAATATTCTTTCCTTAAACAATTTTTGAAGTTAAACCAATTACAATTCAAACATTGGTGGACCGTATATAGCATAACCTTTTTTGTATGTATCAAAGTTCTTTTTTTCCTAATGGATCAAAGACATCAACACCCAACTTGAACATATTTTAAAAATATATATTTTGATAATCTGCTATTTTTCCACTTGTACACAACAAAGAGCTTGATTTTCGGTGAAAAACCTATGCTTAATAAAACTAAAAAAAAAAATACATAATAAAACCAAAACATATTAAAATTATATTCATTGGATAGCTCGTTCCGAGGACTACCATCATCCAATTGGGTTTGTGAAGTCTCCTCCATTTTCATCCTCAACCTGAGCTTTAAAGCACAAAATTATGGAATTTTGTACCACCTAAGGGGGAGAAGGAGGGAAATGGGGGGTTTGAGCGAACCCCTAGGGGTTTGCTTGAACCAGGGTTCATTCAAACCCTAGTTCATTCGAACCCCCTTTCAAAAAAGGTTTAATTTGAGTTTTTTTGCGGGAATGGTGGGAAGTTAATTGAATGGGTTACTCAAACCCTAGTTCATTCGAACCCTCTTTAGGTTCGTTCTAACCTATTAGTTTGTTCGAACCCCAAAATTGATTTTTTTTGGCATAGGGTCATTTTTTTCAACTTTTCCTTACTCCAATTGTAAACCACTTTTGTGGGTTCACCAATCACTTATGACATGTCCCAAATATAATATCTTTGTTGACCCAAACTCACATTTGGACATCTTTGCAAAGAGATATTGTTGTTCTAGAATTCCCAACACTATATCCAAGTGCTTCAAATGTTCTTCCCATGCTTTTCTATAGATCAAAATATTATCAAAAGAAACCAAAACAAACTTCCTCAAGTGCTTACCAAAAACATGATTCATGCATGATTTGAAAGTTTCTAGAGAATTGGTGAGACCAAAGGGCATAACCAAGAACTCAAAATGCCCATAATAACACTAGAAAGCAGTTTTGTAAATATCTTCTTCCCTCATTCAGATCTAGTGGTATCTAGACTTCAAATCAATCTTTAAGAAGTAAAATGCACAATGTAGTTCATCAATTAGCTTATATATCTATGGTATGGGATATTGATTCTCAATAGTCTTCTTGTTTAATTTTGATAGTCTATGCACATCCACAATCCCATCCTTCTTCTTTACCAACACCACAGAAGATGTAAAAGGGCTAAAGCTTGGTCTAATGTAGCCCATATCTAGTAGCTTCTTTATTTATTTCTTCATCTCATCATACATTCAGGGATGGTGGTAAGGAGTGGTCATAACAAAATTTGATCCTGATTCAAGCTCTATGATATGATGGAAACCTCTATCTAGTGGCATTCTAAGAGGCATATCACTAAAAACCAAAATATGCTTATCCAAAATATTTTTTATATCAATATGAATTTGACCATTCTTTCCTTCTAATATTCCTTTGAAATCACCAAACAACTAGCAGACTAGGCAACTTGGTTCTTCCATAAGATCCTTTCTATTATCTTGGCTTATACTACTTGTGAACCACCATTCGCTATTCCCTTTAGGACCACATCCTTCCCATTGGCTTTGAACTTGAGCTCCATCATTTGGTTTTTTGTAGTGTACTCACCTAATGAATGTAACCACTACACCCGCAAAAGAAAATCAATTTCACCCAAACCAATAACATAGAAATCATCACAAACCTTAAGATCTCCAAATGTTATGTCCAGGTTCTATACTTTCTCCTTGCAAGGTAGGTTATACCCACCCACCATAGTGATAGTGAATCCTTCAAAATTATCCACATCTATCTTTCTTCTCCTCATAAGTCCTTCATCAATGAAGCTATGAGTAACTCCTTCATCAATTATGAAAGTCACTCTTTGTCTAGAAAGGACTCCCTAGACCTTGAAATAATGATATCTATGTGTGCTAGATATAGATGCTAGGATGTCACCATTTTCCTTCTCTTTATCTTCTTCCTTCATAATGCTAGGATGAAACTCTTAAGACCCATATGATTTTGATTCTTTTTCAAAGATGAATTCTATATAGTGTACTTTCCATTTTCCAATACATCTATGTCTTAGAACCCATGGTTCTCTGCAAGAGAAACACATTTTCTTCCTTCTAATCTCATTCTTGATCTCATCATCATTCTTCTTAGGTGCAGCATGGGGAGCCAATTTTTGGGTAGTCCAAGGCTTCTTTTGGAAATTCCCCATTGGCTTATTCCATATTGAAGGTTTTTATTTCTACTGAGGAATAAAATTCTCTAGATCAAGGGCTTTCCAAATAGTCTCCTAAAGTGTTGAGAGGTCAAATGCCTTCACCAAGCCCCTAAGTTGTTCCACAAAACCTTATATGAATAGGAATATGATTCTTCTCTCTAAAATTTTAGTTCCCATGATTGATAGCTTCTAAAAATTTACAAAATATTCTTCCACACTTCCTACTTGAGGTGAGCTAATTCTCTAAAATATTCTTCTCAATCTCTCCTATCAAATATCTCAACTATTTTTCTCCATAATTCATCATAATATTTGATCAATTTGTGGCCTTGAATGACCAGACCATGGTATGACCAATCATTATCAATTCCTTCCAAATTTAGGGTGGAAAATTTTATGGAATATTTCTTAGACATTGGATGAGTGCCAAATATGTATCAAGTTTTTAAAACCATTCCCTAGGTAAGTGCACAAAGACGAGGGGCTAAAAAAAGATCTTAAGGGGCCACATCTTTTTTGAAATCAGGAAATACTAACCTTGGATGAGAGATTGAGGATAGTTACACTCAAAAAATTTAGATGCAACAAAAATAAGGGTCGTAATGCTTTGAGTCTACTTTCTAAGCTAATTATTTTGAGAATGATAGAGATTAAGGGGTTCAAAAAAGGGAGCCACAAAATTTGGTGTTGTTTTTGTCAAAAAAACATAACATAGCACCTATTGTAGGCTCCCTCAAAAGGTTAACTTTTTTTAGTATTTTTAAAATCACTTCAGTGAGAAATTAGCCAACAACATGTAGTCTATGCCTAATTTTTTTACTATTTTTCAAAGTGGACACTTACTAAAAAATAGAAATTTGGGTGTGCTACCCCTATAATTTTTAAAACTAATTGAAAATTATTTTTTTGAATGTGTAGAATGGAGTCTAGTTTATAAAAGTGTAATTTATTTTAAATTTCAATGAACGGTTAAAAAATAAAGTAAAAAATCACATATTTGGACATTGGGAAGGCACTCCAAGCCTTTGGGTTGGAAATCCAAAGAAAATCCAATCTAAATGCTTGGGGATTCCCAAAGCAAGACATAACATGAACACGTTATAACATTCTTGTGTTATTTCTTGCTTTATTTTTTTTCCTTGTGTTTGATTTTTCTTGCTTTATATATTGGATTCACAAAGCAAGGCATAACATGAACGCATTATAATACACTCACATTATGGCTTGCTTGAAATTGTTTTTGTGTAAGTGTATTAATTGTATGTTTTATGTATGTATGTTTGTGTGCTTGAATGTATATATATGAATGCATCCATGCATGCATGTATATATGTATGTATGTATATTTTTATGTATGCATGTTTATATGTATGCTTGTATGTATGTATGTTTGTGTGCTTGAAAGTATATGTATGAATGTATTCTTGTATGCTTGTATGTATGTATGTAAGGGTTTTGGGTTTAGGGTATATAAGGGTGAGGGTATATGGTTGACAACTGAGAGATTAGGGCTAAAGTAATAGGTTGAGGGTTTATAGTTGAGAGATAATATTCAGCTCATTAACTGTATAAGATTAAGTGTGTAAGGTATAGGGATTAGGGTTCAGGATATTGGGTTTAGGGTTTATGATATGGATTGAGGGTATAAGGAATAGTGTGAAGGGTTGCAAGTGTATGGTTTAGGGTTTAAGTATAGGGCTGAGGGACAATATTTAGTGTTTAGGGTATAAGGGTGAGGTTATAGGGTATAAGGATGAGGGTTGAGGTTATAGGGTTCAGGGTTTAATGTATAATGCTGAGGGTTCACAGTTGAGGGATAATGTTCAAGGTTGAGTGTCTAAGGTATAAGGTTTAGGGTTTAAGGTTGAGGCTATAAGGCATTGGGATGAGGGTTGAGGGATTAGGGTATAAGTATAGGGTTGAGGGTAGAGGGTAGAGGGTAGAGGGTAGAGGGTAGAGGGTTGAGAGTTGAGGGATAATTTTTAGGGTAGAGTGTCTAAGGTTGAGTGTATAAGGTATATGTCCATTAGGGTTTGAGATATTGGGTTGATGAATTAGGGCCTAACTATTGGGTTGAGGGTTGAGGTTGTAGGGTGTGGGGTTTAAGGGTTGAGGGTTGAGGTTTTAGGGTTTAGGGTTTAAGGTTTGATGGTTTAGGGATTAGGTTTGAGGGTTGAGGGTGACTGATCCCACAATAATGGGTTACATGTTTTGACCAAACTTGACAATGAAACCAACATTTTTCACTAGATCTTCACTTTCTTACACCTATAGTAGCTAAAACATTAATAATTTGAAGATGAAGTTATTGGATATTGCTGATATGTGGTTGTCAATTCTGTCAACACTATTTTCATTAATGTCTTTAAGGTTGTATATGTTGAGGATATTGAGAAAATTGTAATAAAATAAGTTTGCAGGTTGTTGATGATGCAGTGAAGTTCAATATGTTGGCTAGCTCATTACATTGATGATAAGAAGTTACGGATTAAAGGGTTTGTTGAAAATTATATCTAGTTTATCCACATGAAGTTTCAGAGGTTCACATGAAGATTTTATTAAGTTATGAGTATCTTTGTTCTGACAGTTGTTCGGTTGCTTTAGTTGGTGTTCCTGAAAGAAGATGATGTGATTCTAGTAATTTGAGTTGTTGTGAATCCTTCTGTGGTGATTTATGATGCTTGTGGATGTTTCTAGATTGTGCTCTATCTATTTTGTTGGTCTACATTGACTGTCGTGCTCGCGATTGGTGATTTTATTTTGTGAGTTCATGTTTTTCATGATCATGGTCGATAAAGTGATTGTAGTGTGTTGTGGATCTTTGAGGCATAATTGCTTAAGGAGTTTTGTGTTCGATACATGTTGTTTTGGGTCATTACTATGTCTTGGCTGAAATTGTTTAGTCTTCATTGATAAAAAAAATATTGATTTAGGCTAACAGTTTGTACACATTTTATATTTTTTTGGGCCAACATGTAGTTGATGTTATCCTTAGTTGTAGATATATATGATCGATTGATTATACCATTTGAGGGAATAATGTGCACATAATGTTCTAATATTTCGAAGGAAGAAGTAAAGTGTGAAGAAGAGGGTGTAAAAGAAAGTGTTTTTGTGCTTAACCGAAACCATAATCAGGCATTAGAAGATGCTATTTTATTTGTTCAAAATATTTCGGATGTAATTTGAATGTGACTGTAAGACAGTGAGTCTTCATTTGGGCAGTGAGCCTTTTGTATTTGAGCAGTGAGCTCTAGGAAGTGTGCTTGAATGCATGTGCATTCCCCTTTTATAATAATTTTAATAGAGTATAATCTTGTTGACTAACATCCACCATGGTTTATCCCCTAATAAGGTTTCCACATAAAAATCTTGGTGTTATGTGTGTTTTTGATGTGGTGATGGTTTATGCTTTCATGTTTATTTATCAGATTTGAGAATAAGTTTAATAAGTATAATTTATGTGACAACTGATTCACTCCCCAACCCCCTGTTATGCCATATGTTGCCAATAGAAGCAAACTAGTGATTTTTGAGATTTTGTGTGTAGATTCTAATTATATTTAAAATAATAATAATAAATTATGAATCCTTTTATGTAAATTTTCAATAAAAAAAATTCTACAAAACAACATTTTTAAAAAGTGATGTTTACTTTGTAACACAAATTTTCTTATAGAAATGATACAATTCTAGTTTTAGAATTCTAATTTTTAAAATATAGAATGTCACACAAATATCTAGTGCATGGATATTCTTTCATATTTTTTTGTTTCATATTTTTATTTTTAATTAACTTTCTAAGTCAGAGTATTTATAATTTGGATAGAGGTGTATTTTTTAACACATAATTTTTTTTGTATGCATTTGAATTAATTTTTTCTTTTTTTTGTTGGAATAAGAACATCAATTCCTAGTGAACATGTATTTTATAGATTTTTTTCTCTATTTTCCTATTTTTCATATGTGTGAAACAAATACCTTTATGTTCATTGAAAAACCTACATTCACAAGGAATAAACAATAAAATAATAATCAAACTAAATATATTTAAAATTATACTTTTTTGGAAGCTTCTAATAAGGGCTACATACTTATAAAACATATGAATTCATTTTATCTCCCAAAAGGTAAATCAAAAGTGTTTTTTTATTAGCATTTTGATCTAAGGGGGTTTGATTGAACCCTCTTTAATTAAAATTCTCTTAATGGAAAATATGATTTCAACCAAAAATCAAGATGTCCAATAAAGTTCAACCCATTATTGTGGCAACACCTAGGTTTAAGGGTTGAGGGTTGAGGGTTTAAGGGTTGAGAGTTGAGGATTTAGGGGCTAGGGTTTAAGGGATTATGGTTGAGGGTTGAGGGATTGGGGTTTAAGGGTTGAGGAATTAGGGTTTAAGGTATAGGGTTGAGGATTGAGGGTTTAGGGTTTAAGGTTTAAGGGTTGAGGATTAAGGGTTAGTGATAAGGTTTAGGGTCAAGGATTGAGGGATTAGGGTTTAAGGGTTTAAGGGTTAAGCTTTAGGGTTTAAGGGATTAGGGTTCCAGGGTTGAGGGTTGAGGGTTAAGAGATTAGGTTTTAAGGTATAGGGTTGAGGGTTGAGGGTTTAGGGATAGGGTTTAGAGTTTAAGGGTTTAGGGTTTAAGGGTTGAGGGTTGAAGGATTAGGGTTGATGGTTGAGGGGGGTGTTTAAGGGTTAAGGGTTGAGGGTTTAGGGTTGATGGTTTAAGGGATAATATTTTAAGGGTTGAGGGTTGAGGGTTTAGGGTTTAAGGGATTAGGGTTGAGAGTTGAGGTATTAGGGTTTAAGGGTTGAGGGTTGATAGATTAGGGTTTAAGGTATAGGGTTGAGGGTTTAGGGATAGGGTTTAGGGTTTAGGGTTTAAGGGTTAAGGGTTGAGGGTTTGGGGATAGGGTTTAGGGTTGAGGGTTGAGGGTTGAGGGTTAAGGGTTGAGGGATTAAAGTTTAAGGTTTGAGGCATTACAGTTTAAGGGTATTAGGGTTGACGGTTTAAAGAATAGGGTAGAGGGTAGAGGGTATAAGGTATAGGGTATAGGGTATAGTGTTAATTTATGAGGATTTAGGATTTAAGGGATAATTGTTGAGGATAGAGGGATTAGGGTTTAAGGGTTGAGGGTTGATAGATTAGGGTTTAATGTATAGGTTTGAGGGTTGAGGTTTTAGGGAGAGGGTTTAGGGTTTAAGGTTTAAGGGTTTATGGTTGAGGGTTTAAGGGTTTAGGGTTTACAGGTTTAAGGGTTGAGGGTATAGGGTAGATTGTTGAGGGTATACGGTATAGGGTGAAGGCACACGATATAGTGTATAGTATTAAATTTTAATGGTATAGGTTTTAATGGATTATTTTTGAAGCTTGAGGGATTAGGATTTAATGGTTGAGGGTTGAGGGATTAGGGTTTAAGGTATATGGTTGAGGGTTGAGGGTTTAGGGATAGGGTTTAGGCTTTAAGGTTCAAGGGTTCAGGGTTGAGGTTTTAAGGGTTTAAGGGTTGAGAGTTTAATGTATAGTGTAGAGGGTAGAGGGTAGAAATTTGAGGGTTGAGGGTTGAGGATTTAAGAGCATATCCCATTTAAGGGATTAAGGTTAAGGGTTGAGGGTTTAAGGGTTGAGAGATTAAGGGTTTAAGGTATAGGGTCAAGGTATTAGGGTTGATGGTTTAATGTATAGGGTAGATGGTTGAAGGTATAAGGAATAGGGTGAATGCATAGGGTATATATTATAGTGTTAATTTTTGAGGGTTTAGGGTTTAAGGGATTACTATTGAGGGTTGAGAGATTAGGGTTTAAGGGATAAGGGTTGAGGGATTAGGGTTTAAGGATCAAGGGTTTAAGGTATAGGGTCAAGGTATAGGGTTGAGGGTTGAGGGTTTAGGGATAGGGTTTAGGGTTTAAGGTTTAAGGTTTAAGGTTTGAGGGTTTAGGGATAGGCCTTAGGATTAAGATTTGATGGATTATGGTTTAAGGGTTGAGGGTTTAAGTATTAATGGTTTATGTATTAAGGGTTGAGGATTTAATTGATTGGGGTTTAAGGTATCGAGTTGAGGGTTTAATTTATAGGGTAGAGGGTTGATGGTTGAGGGTTTAAGGGTTGAGGGATTAGGGTTTAAGGGTTGAGGGTATAGGGTTGAGGGATTAGGGTTGAGATTTTAATGTATAGGATAGAGGCTAGAGGGTAGAGGGTTTAAGAATTGGGGTTTGAGGTTTGAGGTTTGAGGGTTTAAAGGTTGAGAGTTGAGGGTTTAAGGGTTGAGAGTTGAGGTTTTAGGGATATGGATTAGTGTTTAGGGTTGAGAGATTAAGGTTTAAGGGTTGAGGGTTGATGGTTGAGGGTTTAAATGTTAAGGGTTTAAGGTTGAAGGGTTGAGGGTTTAGGGTTTAAGGGTTTAAGGGTTGAGGTTTTATGTTTGAGGTTTGAGGGTTGCGGGTTTAATGGTTGAGAGGTGAGGGTTTAGGGATAGGGATTAGGGTTGAGGGTTGATGGATTAATGTTTAAGAGTTGAGGGTTGATGGTTCAGGGTTTAAGGGTTCAAGATTTAATGGTTTAATGGTTTAATGGTTTAATGGTTTAATGGTTTAAGGGTTTAAGGGTTGAAGGTATAGGGTTGATGGTTTAGGGTTGAGGGTTTAATGTATAGGGTTGAGGGTTGAGGAATGCATTTTGAGGGTTTAAGGGTTTAATGGTTGAGGGTATAGGGTTGAGGGATTAGAGTTGAGGGTTTAATGTATAGTGTATAGGGTTGAAGGTTTAAGGGTTGAGTGTTTAAGGGTTTAGGGATTAAGGGATTAGAGTTGAGGGTTGAGGGATTAGGATTTAATGGTTGAGGGTTGAGGGTTTAGGGTTTAGGGTTTAAGGGTTGCAGGTATAGGGTTGAGGGTTAATGGATTAGGGTTTAAGGGTTGAGGTTTTTGGTTTGAGGGTTGAGGATTTAAGGGTTTAGGGTTTAAGACTTTAAGGGTTTGAGGGTTTAAGGGTTTAAGGGTTTAAGGTTTAGGTTATAGTCTTTAGGGATGAGAGTTAAGGTTTTAGGGTTCAAGGTTTAATGTATAGGTTTGAGGGTTGAGGGATTAGGACTTAAGTACTATAAGGTTGAGGGTATAGGATTTAGGGTTCAAGGTTTACAATTGAGGGTTGAGGGATTAGTGTTTAAGGTATAGTGTAGAGGGTTGATGGTTGAGGGTATAGGGATGAGGGTTGAGGTTGTAGGGTTTATGGTTTAAGGTATAGGGAGAGGGTTGAGGTATTAGGGCTGAAGTATATGGTTGAGGGTTGAGGGAGTGAGGGCTTAAGTATTTGGTTTAGGGTAGAGGGTTAAGGGTTGAGGGTTGAGGGATTAGGGCTAAAGTATAGAGTTGAGGGTATAGGGTACAGGGTATAGGGTTGAGGCTTAAGGGATTAAATATTGGGTTTATGGTAGAGGGGAGAGGGTAGAGGGTTGACAATTAATGTATAGGCTTGAGAGTATAAGGAATTATGGTGAAACTTCATATCACACACAAAATGAGACATACATAGCACTTACATGATATCATAATTGCTTGAAGAAGGTCCCATAGATGTACCTCTACCCAACCCCCTATTGACACATGATGATAGTAAAAGAACCCTTTACAAAATCAATATTTTCAAAATGTGAGTGCACTTTGAAAAAGTTGAAATTTGGCTATTATTAGAGCAAGCCAAAACGTTCTTGCATTATATTGAGCATCTTGTAACAGTAGCATGTTATAACATGAGCACATTATAACTTGAGCACGTTATAACATGAGTGAGTGCGTTATAATGCGAGCGCGTTATAATGCGAGCGCGTTATAATGCGAGCGCGTTATAACGCGAGCACATTATAATGCGAGCACATTATAACGCGAGCACATTATAATGCAAGCACGTTATAACGCGAGCACGAGCGTGTTATAACGCGAGCACGTTATAACGCGAGCGCATTATAACACGAGCGCGTTATAACACAAGCACATTATAACACGAGCACATTATAACATGAGGATGGAATAGCACAAGCATGTCATAGCATGAGTGCATCACATAGGTGCATCATAACATAATTGCATCATAAAAGAAGCATGCCATAACACAAGCGCATCATAACACGATCATGTCATAACATGAGCATGTCATAACATGAGTGCATCATAACATGAGTGTGTCATAACATGAGCGCATCATAACACGAGTGCGTCATAACATGAGTGCGCCATAACACGAGCGCGTCATAACACAAGCGCATCATAACATGAGTGTCTCATAACACAAGTGTGTCATAACATGAGTATGTGATAACATGAGCACATCATATCACGAGCCCATCATAACACAAGTGTGTCATAACACGAGCGCATCATAACATGAGCGCATCATGACACAAGCGCATCATAACACAAGCATGTCATAACACAAGCGTGTCATAACATAAGCACATCATAACACGAGCATGCCATAACATGAGCGTGTCATAACACAAGCACATTATAACACAAACACATTATAACATGAGCACAACTTGCTCTAAAATGGTAAAAAAGGAAAGAAACCCATGATCCAGGCCCACAAGATCTGTTATTCTCCTACTTTTGAGCATTAAATCCAACAAAAAATGCTTTTTCATGTTGTTGGGGAAAGAACAGGTAGTTTTTACACATTTACCACCTTTGCACCAGACTTTTCTAGTTTTCCAACTTAGGAAGGATGAAATAAAAATAAATTTACATCAAATTTGATTATATGAACTCAAATTTTCATATTTGAAGTGTTGCAATGTTAATTATGATTTTATTGTTATAATTTCACATTATAGATTGGTTAATTCTATATTTTTTAGTAATTCTATTATAGTTACATATAATTACATTGAAAAGGAAGAAAGTTCATGAAAAGATCAAATTCTTGAGTTTTATAGAAGAATAAAAACAAACTATACATAATTGGGTAGTTTCTCAAATTGAATCTTCGATTTTAAGGTATGTTAAGTCTTTGTACATGTTCTTTATACTTTCTTTTATTCTCTTATGTTTCTTTATCACTTCTTATCATACATGCTTAATATAATGCTTTGATTTTGTTATTATGTTGATTTTGGGATTAAATTTTGTTAAGTATTCAAAATTATGAGTGCTCAACATGCATAGCCTTAATCAAATGCCTTATATTTTTCTAAGGGATTAAATTAGATTTTGTTAATATAATAAAATGCATCATATTAATCATAGCTTTAACTTCATTAGGTATTTCAAAATTATCTTAAGATAGTCATAGCTTCATGGGGACTATCATAACTTCATTATGGCAGTCCTAATGAATCTATGAACTCAACATTCCTTCTAATTACAATCATTTTTGTGATAGGGTTATACAATTTTGTGCCTTGGATTCTTTAGTGTAGTTTATCAAGATGCACTTTCTTCTTCTATCATCCAATTTATGCATTATTTCCTTTGTCATAATTGTATATTTCATGTATCCTATAAAAATTTAAGTGCTTTATGCTCCATTTTCATTTTTTCCATGCTTCTTGTGAAATCATGTCACACACGGCCTTTATGGGGCATCTATTTGGAAAATATAGTATTTTTTCAACAACTCCACATTAATATTCATTTGGAATCCCCTTAACCATCAACATAATTCTTGAAATATCCATGATGGTCCTATTCTTTTTTTTTGATAAAAAAATGTCTTTTTGTTAAGTATCACTAGTTGTAGACTCTCTATTGCTTTTATTCTTATAAAAATTTAGAAATTAATTAGAGGATTACTCGCCTCTTCTACCTACTCTAACTTGAACTTAAAGATTTTTTATATTCCTTCTCAACTAGGGTCTTCAATTCTTTGAACTTAATAAATTTTCAAATTTATGCTTCAAGAAGTATACCCATATCTTTTAGCTATAGTCATCAACGAAGGTCATGTACGATATTGATTTTTGTTTAGGGTGAAATTTTTCTTAAGGTCACACAAGTCTAAATGCATCAACTCCAATGCTAATTTTTTTCTTCTAGAATTTTTGGACTAGTAGTCCAACAGTTAAGAAAATATGTTTTATGTCTAGAGCATAATATTATTGTATGAAGGGAAATCATCAACTCATAAATTGTCATATTTAAGAGTTATTTAAAATATTCTATTGCAATGAATATTGGGTCAAATATTATAAGATATTCTCCACAATTGTCTTCTCTTTTATAGCTTCATCATTAATCCTTGACTAATATATTAAGGTGGAAATACTTTTGGAATTCTGAAATGGACTCATTAAATGTAAGTCCTAATGAATCTATGGCATTCATAGCTTCATTCGGAGTATCATAATTCCATTAGGACAGTCCTAATGAATGTAGGACAGCCATGGGCTCATTATGAATGTTAAGTCATTACTTGAGTTGTCCCTCCCCATGCTCTTTGTTGCCCTCTTCATGCACAAACTTGAGAATCAATAAAAATTTCCTAGCTTCATATTCCTTCCCACCCCTCATCATTCCCTTTGCTTCCCTCTCCATCCCCTTTCCTTCCCCTCACCATGCCCTTTTCTTCCATCTTCATCCCCTTTGCTTCCCCGCTTCATGCGCCTTTTGGATTGTCATATATTGTGTGTCGTAATTTCATGACTAATTTTAGATTTGTGTAACATATTTCTTTACTCTATAATACTATGGTGGAACTAATATTTATCTATTTTTCATGCTACATATATAATTATACATCATGCCAAGGAAATGATAAATATTCCTCTAACACAGGATGAGCAAGAAGCTAAGAATGCAAAGAAAAGAGAACAAATGAGGTGACTTCATGGAAGAGGAAATTGAACGCGATAGAAGAAGACATGCCAATTGAAGAGTAACATGAACCATCAATGAGAGATATAGTATTGGCAACACAAAGGGAGGTATGCAATCTTTCCCATCTCAACTTCAAGATATGCCATCTATCCCATATCATTTAAATAATGATGAAATTCCTAATGTTGAGGAAAATTTACCTTTGAGAACACCTCCTATAATTTTGCATATAAAGACCAAGTTTTTTATTGATATTGATGAGAATATTTTGTAGCTAATGGAAGAAAAGATTCCAAACCATACTTGTAGAAGATATGCTAATAATATTTGGAGAGTGTTCTTTGAAAAATTAAATGAAATTGGAAGATGTC
Source organism: Sequoiadendron giganteum (assembly GCA_007115665.2). Classification (NCBI taxonomy): domain Eukaryota; kingdom Viridiplantae; phylum Streptophyta; class Pinopsida; order Cupressales; family Cupressaceae; genus Sequoiadendron; species Sequoiadendron giganteum. The sequence goes on along the minus strand of CM021103.1, from coordinate 444,437,035 downwards.
AACTATTTGTTGAAATGATGAGAAATCTAAAGTATAGGTCCATTATGAAGATTCTTGGTTTGAGAACATTAGAAGCTTCAAGTGATAAATCTATTGTGATCAATCTAATGAGTGCATATCAGAGTGTGAGTAACACCTCATACACCAAATATAGTAATGTCACATGACGTGTCATTACATCAATAATAGTAAGTAATCAAACGAAGAAGGTTCATCTCATTTTCTAAAGGGGTAAAAGTATAAAGTTGTGGCACACTTTTATAAAGGAAATGGCCAACACTGGTCAAACTTTTAAACTTCAATAACTAAAAAGAGGCATATATTTTTTGAATTTTGAAATGATGTAAACTAATAAAATGTGTATATTTTAGTATATTTAATGTTTGTATTTAAAAAATATTAAATAAAAAAAATGAATATAGTGTTTTATAAATTGACACTATAATTTAGTTGTTGATAAAATGTTGAATAATGATGTTACATGAGATGTCAATCTTTATATAGTAAATTTTATTTTTTTCCTTCAATTTTTTTGTGTGTATTTATAAATTGAAACTTTAGTGCATGAATTTTTTTTTTTTTGTAATTTTTGTAAATATATATTTTTAAATAAATATTAAAATGTGTGTATTGAAACATAGTTATTTACATTCGACATCAACTTTTATATTAACTATTTATCTAAAATAGAAAAAAATATACCATCATGATATAGATTCTTATATCTAGTGCAGCATAAAAAAATTTAAAAATTAATATTTTTTAGTATTTGCATGACATGGTAATCAACCTAATTTTTTTATGCTAATAACCTACTTTTAGTAAAAATAAAAAATAAAAAATATATATTTGGAAACCACACTTATGGGTCTACAAAAGGGTAAATTTACATTTTAAAAAAAAAATTATTTACATGCGTAGAAGTTGTTGAAACATCAAGTTTTTCAAATTATTTCATCTTTCTGGTAAAATTGCCTCAAAGTGGTCTTACATATGCATTCAGGCAATAATTTTATATGGAAAAGTTGTGGACAAATCTAACTTATCTAGAATGAATCTTATTAGATCATATGTTTGACCAAAATTATTTTTTAGTTAGAAATACTAAAATTCACTTGTGTTGATAAGTTGGTTGAAAGTGCAACACAACTTTGTACTTTTACCCAAAGACAAATCAAGGATTGAGAATAAATAGAAAAAATTTATTGAGAGTTGTTGGAAGGCACCAAAAAATTGAGGGCATTGATGAAAATGAATTATGGACATTCTTGGGGAGACTACCATGAAAAGATAAACCAATTTTTGAAGCATTGAGATCCCTAATTGAAGAATTTTGGAAGAATAACACAAGGGTATCTCTGAATCAAAGGGATGTGTTAAGAAGGAGAATTGGTAGGTAAAACTGTGAGCCACATCCAAATCATTTTTCGGATATGATAAACTCAATATTTTGGTAAATTTTTAGAGATGTATCCTTAAGTTAAAAATTGTCAAAGATATTTTGAAATGCTAAAGCCTTTTTGTGTAAAAATAAATCACACATGCACTACTTTTTGTATAATACACATTGATTTTTCTAGCCATTTTAATGTTTATCGGTCTATATGTTTAGATTTTCATACTAACAATTTTTTGCAAGACTATGACATACGTGCCCCACCTATATCTTCAAAATACTTCATATCAAAAAAATATGTGAAAGAGAGGAAGGTCAATTATTCTACAATAAATTATGCTTGGATGGCACATGTTAGCATTGTGGTGGCTTGCAATAATCTTGTATAGAAACAACAATATATGATTAAAAAAACTATGAAAAATTGCATGTAAATGACTAAACATGATCACGTGACTATTAGTAGTTTATTGCCAGTCATTTATAATGTGACTAGATCGATGACTAAACCATTTTTAGTCATTTATTGGTTATTTTGATTGATTGATCTGGTAGTATATTTAGTCATTGATTTAGTCACTAATTGTTGTAATCTGGTCACTTATTTAGTCATTTTTTACACTGATATATTTAGTCATTGATTGTTTTAATCTGGTCACTTATTTAGTCATTTTTATTCACTGTTATATTTAACTGGTCACTAATTAGTCATTGATTGTTATAATCTGGTCACTTTTTTAGTCATTTTTTATTCACTAATATATTTAGTCGTTAATTTATTCATTGATTGTTGTTAACCGGTCACTTATTTAGTCATTTTTATTCACTGATTTCATTGTTCATATATTTAGTCAAAACAAAAATTAACAAAATGCATTATGCCTATATATATATTTATATCAATATTAATATTATTTTTACAATAGATGATATTTTCCCTTCCTAAAGACCTATCCCTTTACAAACTGACTATTTCTTGGCTCTTTTCAGCCATAATTCACTTCTTGATATCATCACCAATACAAAAAAACATTATAATCTCTCCCTAGTAGCATACCAAACTGTTACAATAGTGTTTACTGTATATATTTTTTCTATTGCATTAATAATGTTGAATGTACTATATCTACTATCAACCAGAAAAAAACCTTTTACCCATGAACTAGTTATTCCTCCATCTGATTAGGTTGAACCTCATTTTCATCTTGTTGTTCAGTTAGTTTGCCTACACCAGGTTGAATAGAAGGCATAACATTTAGGTTAATCCCTAGGTCATTATATGCACCCAATGGTTGATGAAGACCACTATTCTCATCTACTATCTCCTATGGCCACAATAGTGGCATTGGTGGGTCATGAACATGAGTAGTTACTACCATGATGACTTGCACTTTCAATCTTACTCTTTCAGCTAGTTCAAAATCTCTCTCCTCTACATACCTTCTAAGTGTTGTTATCATGAAATAAGAATTTTGTTGAGCTAGAGACTTGTTGATTGCAATGAAAAAAGTAGGAAAAGTTGTTCTATGTAATAGAAAATGTCTAGGAAATAAACCACCTACATACCCATGACCCTTCCATAAGTCATACCCTTGAAAATCATTAAACATGATACCATTTTGCAAATATTCTTCATTTAAAACTTTTTTTGTGATACTTTACACTGACTTGACACACTAGAGTAAATCCAACAAGTTTGAAATGAAAATTAATAACAATTGAGATGGATAAATCAAATGCTTTACCTTTGGCTCCATTATTTTGAATCTAATTACCCTTTTGATATTCTTTTTAAATGTTGCACAATGATCTTTGAATGCTAATTAAAATTTTGCATCACCAATTTCTTTTGAAATTGGAAGCTCCCACTCATTCATGGGGATGAACACTCTATAGTTATGGGGGTAGAATTCCATCTGCTTCCACTTACACTCTGCAAAAATATGCAATGGCACCCTAAGCTCACCACTAATGGAACACTCCTATTGAAACATACACCCTACTTTATGAGACACTAACACAAAATAACAACTAGAAATGTGAAAATTCAAGTCTTGAGATGGCATATTTATTGACAGTGAGAAAAGAATATGACAGTTGAAGATTGTCCTTTCATATGCTTCGTAATATTTTTGCACACACCACAAAATGATTACACATTACATACTCATAAATGAAAACTATTTGATGGATGGGTAGCAAAATATTTTCCAACTTTCACATCATTAGCCAAATTTAGCTACACGGAATAGCAACTTAAACCATGCCCTCAAGTTTATACGTGTTGCCCCACAAATTCACATTTGTCGATGCCAACTAAATGTTAGAGCACACATGCAATGTTTCTTGAAATATTGGAGTCATGAGGCACTTGTTACCTATAAAACATTGCACTTTGTTAGAAGTAATTAGTTTTGCAGACTTTCTTCATGCTAACTTACCTTAGCCCAACTCCAAAATTAATCTTTTCTTGCGAAAAAGATATTCCGACATTCTTTCATGTATGCCCCATCTTGCATAAATTATTCCACATGAGTGTACCAATGCCTAAGTAACACACCTTGCACTAAAATCATTACATTGCACCTGATCTCCACAACTTACACCGATTATGTCACACAATCTTGTCAATGCCATTTACAAATGTGAGTACCTTGGCATACTATAACCCTTTCAACACTTTTAAACAAATGTGAAAAATGAAGATTATCCCTATAATCGATGTCACCTTGTACTGAACCCAAATTTTCCATGTGTGCTTGATATAACTATAAAGCTAACTTTTATTTTGCCACACAAAGAATATCAACATTTAAATATTGCGTTTTTTCAAACAGAATACATATGTGCTTACCTACCATATTGTACCATCGATTATGTGATAAATATAGGCCACAATTGAAATTATTTTTTCCTTGCTTATTCAAACATGATAACCAATGCATTTCCCAAATGCATTGGTCTATCCCACTATTATTTTGAATTTACAAATATTGATACAACAACTCAACTTAGGTTTACAAATAAACAAAGGTAAATTGAAATTGAAATTTTATAGTCTTAGAGTGTCTCCATCTCATAGAAAAATATCTAGAAACTTAGGATGAAGATTCTAAGAACTAACAGAATGAGTGACTTCCTCTCTAAACTGATCACAACCTAAGTTGGAAAAATAATCTTCCATATTGTTACCTTCTCTATAGGTATGGATGATATGATAAAATTCTAACTTGTCTAATAATGACCATATCTGTTTTATTATGTATCACAATTTCTAGTTTAAAAAATGATGCTCACGACATGCATTCAAGATTATCAAAGAGTATCCTTCAATTTGAATCTTTATGAACTTAAAAGTGAGAACTAATGTTAAACCTTGTAGCAATGCTTGAGCCTCTGCTTCATTATTGATTCCATTTTGTAATTTATATTACTTTGCACATAGTACCAACCCCTTATGATCTCTAATGATAACCCCTACTCCAGACAAACCTAGATTTCCCCTCACAGCTCCACCAAAATTCATCTTAAAGAAACCCTTTGGTGGAGGTTTGCAACTTATCTCTTTTCTATTAACTTTTTATGTTCCTTGATGCAATCTACCTTTAAATGTAGAATTAGAAGAGGCCAAACCAACATTAACTTGAATCCCAATAAAAAAAATAGATCCAATATGTTTTATTTTACACACATATCCATTTATTGTTTCTGAGATTGATTGCTCTAAAGTAATCAATACCTTATTAAGATTAAGTTTTTCTTTTTTGAAAATACATCTATTTCTTTCCCACCATAAAGCCCAAACAACTAACACTGGAAATACAGACTAGATGCTTGCAAAAAACTAGTTTCTATAAAGTTCTAGCCAACTTGAGAATAATTTACAAAGACTATCTAGTAATGGCGAATACTAATTCATTTTGTTTACAACAAACAACCAACATGATTGTGCAACTGAGCATGTCAGAAAAAGATGATTTACATCTTCAAATTCCTCTTCATAAAGAGAACATTTAAAAGGTTTTGCAATCCCGAGTTTTGAAAGCCTATCACTACTCATAATCTTTCTTTTGATAGATAGCCATGAAAAACACCCTCCTTTAGGAAAAATCATTGCATTCCAACAAAAGTGATAAGATATTTGTCTCACTACATGTGACCCTACCTATGAAATTGACTTATATCCCTCTTTAATTGTATAGGAACCTAAAATTGACTTTTCCCATATTAACCTATCAACTCCTGCATTGCAATACATAATCCTTTTCTGAAGGATAGATTGCAATAAAACCTTATGCTCATTGTTGATTGCAAACCATGAACAATCCTTCTATTTAACCCAACCAGAAAATGGATCCTCATGTTGTATATAATCTCTAACTCTTGTACCTAGCTTTCTATCAACAAGGTTTATGAGATTTGAAATTTATGCAATGAATTCAAACTTGGATACCCATTCCACAAATCCTTCCAAAAAAGTGATTCATTACTAGTATTTACCTCCTAGGTTAAATATGGTATAATGAATTTTCTACAAGAACTAAGAAAATTCCACATCATAGAACTTGAAGGGGGGTTTAAAACTGTAAAAATCCTCAAGTTGGATTTACATTATCCAAATATTTATGTTGCATAATCTTACACCATTTCAAACGAGGCTTTGCATATATACACCATACCATTTTTGCACCTAATGCCATATTTCTTTCAGCCATACTATGAAGAACCACACCCCCTTTTACTTTCTCCAAACACATAGTTTCTAGTGAGATTAAAGGGGATTTTTTTTTCTTGTTGTCCATGTTAGTAGTCCACAAAAAATTCCTAATTATTTTTTGAATTTGATCAATAATAGATTTAGGAGCTTTCAAAATTGTCATATAATAATTTGGAACTGTGGAAAGTACTATTTTGACCAAAAGAAAATTCCCAAAAATGACAACCAATGCCCTTTCCATGACATAATTCTTACTTCAATGCTTTGGATAATTTTATGCCAGTAAGAAACCTTTTTTTGACCTACAAAATGGGAATACCAAAGTATTTGCATAGAAGTTGGGCTTGTTGAAATCCTAATATCTTCACAATCTACTTTTCAATAGCAACTTTTGTGTTGAACACATACACTTTCGACTTTCCCTCATTAATTATTTTCCCTGAAGCTAAACAATATTTATCTGATACTATTTTAAAATTATATGCTTCTGATAGAGCAGCCTTACCAAAGAGTAAAGTATCATCAACAAACAAAGAGCGGGTTGTTGTTATATTTGTATCTAGAATTGGTATCCCTATATGGAACCCTAAACATGAGCCTTGTGAATTGACCTACCCAAAGCCTCTACTAATATTATGAATAAAAAGGGAAAAATTGGATCACCTCTAACGAACCCCTTGAGTTGACCCAAAAAAACCAACTGGAGAACCATTTAGTAAGACTAAAAATTTCACACCTAATAAACAATTCATGATCAACTTACACAACTTGATAGAGAAACCAAAACTTAGCAACAAAAATATTCTTAAAAACTTGTTGATTCCATATCTTAATATTTTGTTTCATGTGTTCCAACTTCATATTCAATTGATATATTCTAGAACCTTTTCAAAAAGGTGCACTTATCCACCATTTCCTTAACAAATTTTGAAATTACGGATGACAAAACCACATGGCTTCAAATTTGAAAAAAGATTTCCATTTTGGTTTAACTTTCTCTGGAATCAAATCTAAAGAAATTATAAAATGATTTGAAGCATTTAAAGATAAAATTTTAGATGTTAAATCATAATCACTTGCAACCCAATTAGGAGAAGTTAGAAATCTATCCAATATCTTTGCTATTTGAAGAAAATTATTCCTCCTATTGGTCCATGCAAATCTTCCATTCAATGGAATTATGTCCACCAATGCATTATCTTGAATGAATGATTTAAATTATTCCATATGCTTTTTAGGCAGGCATATACCACCTCTTTTTTGGATGTTGAAGCTATTGCATTAAAATACCCCGTGATAATAACTTTATCTTGATCCAATTGATCCATAATTTGACTTAGCTTATCACACAACAATTTTTTCCCAATTGAATTATTTGGACCATATACATTGAGTAGCTAAAATGTTAAATCATTATGAGAGATCTACATTAGTTTCCAGTTACTCTCACAAGTAACATTACTAATATTTAGTATCTTATCATTCCACAAAGTAATAAGACCTCCTGAAGCCCCTTGTGATGGTGATTGAAAAGATCTCCACTTAGACCATTTTTTACTAAAGTTTCCAAATGATTTCACTAAAAAATTAGTTTCCTGAAGAATAACTACATCTACCCCACATATATCTAATTTCTGCTTAATTTGGGTCCTCTTGTTAGAGGCATTAATTCCTCTGACATTCCAAGATATTAGCTTCATAACAACCTAGGAGAGAAACATGCTCTCCTTGGTCTTTTTTGCTTAACACTATCATTGAACTTGTGACCATCCAAAGTAGATTGAATCCCTGCCTCTATTTCCTCTTGAAGCTTCACAACTAATGACTTCCTTCCTCTTTTAGCAGGTGAATTTTTATTAATGGATGGAGATAAAGAAGATTGTGCTATGGAAAGATTATCAAAAATACCCAATTCTTCTTCATTCCCTAACACATCTATGGTAATCTCTTCTATTAATTGTTCCCCTACTGATGAAAGAGATTTATCTACAAATATCTCAAGCTCCTTATCAGATGAAACATTATATGAATAGAAAGAAGATGGCTCCTCTACCCTTTGAATAGGTAATGGAAGATTACAATCCTTTTCACCTTGTATTTTTAAAAAAATAACATTTGACATTGATTAACATCTCTAATAGTTAGCATTGTAGCACAGTTATTGATTTTTTGTATACTCATAGACTTGATCAATGGAACAAACAAATTTAGTGAGTTATAAAAATCGTTCAATGTCAACATTTTTTCCCAACCTTCTAGCAATGAAATAATAAAAATGTTATTCTTTAAAGGTGAAATCTTTATTATAGGAGACTTATTTAATACCTTATCTATTTCAACTAAAGTAAAGAGCTTAAAATTAATAGCCTTACCACCAATGGAACAACTTTCTGGTATAATTTGAATGTGCACCTCACTTGCAACCTCTGTCAAATCAAAAAAACTCTTCGCATTAATAGATAACAACTGCTCACTGGAAGATCCCTTGAAGATAATTTTTGGGCTTATCACCTTTTTTTTATTTCCCACCCTTGAACAAAATCATATTTAGAAACTTGTGAAATAATGTTAGTGTATGAAGAAGGAATAGAAGCATTTTTAGGAGAATAAGGAGTAGCATTTCCCATTTCCTCATTCATTTGACACATTCTTGTAGGATGAAGAAAAAAATGACAAGAAAAACAAATTTTATGTGGATCTTCAAAAATAACTTCTTGCTCCCATACCCCATTGCTATATGTAATGGATAGAGCAATTGGAAGGCGCTTTGTTACATCAAAAAGAGCACAAAACCTCACAAGAAATGATGGATTATTGACAAAATTCAAATCATCTCCAATAAATATACCCAATTGATTACCCATAATTTCAATAAGATGGGTCTCTCTATACTCAAGTGGTAAGCTCTACAACTGAATCTAGAAAGGCATAAACCTAACCCTAGTGTGAGTAGGAGAAAAATTTGGGGTCCATGGAGTAGTATATAAACCAATTCCTTCATAGAACCATGACTTTATGTACTGCATTTCTAGCTTCCTTATTGGAAAAAATGACTACAAAGAACCCATCCCCTTGCTTAGATAAAAAACCTAAGTAGATCCTTCCCTTTCTCGAAAAACCCAAAATTGCAAAAAATTCAAATCAAGAGAAAATTTCCAAAACTTACAAATGAGCACTAAACCTTGGAGATCCTGAATTTTTCATTGAAGCATTTCCTCCTTGAAATTAATTGAAATAGATCCCTCCAAAATAGAATTCCTTTTCAACTTAGGTCACCAGATTTCTTTTGTCGATTCAAACTAGAATCTTTCCCAAACAACTTCTTTCTCTAGAAAGAAGCATCCTCTGTAATTTTACCCTTTTGATCTAGGCAACCAATGTTGAAAATGGAGATAAGATTTGGATAGGTTGTTGGAGGATTAATGTGTTGCTTCAGAGCAATAATATTCTCAGAAGAAAGATAAATATTATTAAGAAATGTCATTGGATGCAGAGGCCTCATATTTGTGTTGAAGAGAACTCCAACATAGATTGGAATGTTCTTCAGAAATGTACCTCAAGGATTAAGACCAGAGACTGCATCCACCCATGATCATTGCAAGGAACTTGAAGACTCATCATAGGATTCAAAATATGATACACAAATATCAAAAGCCGACTATGAAACCCTACTCAATGCTTTTCTGGTTTGAGAAAGAGGCGGGGAGAAAAAAAAACATCTAGGGTTACAGGAAAATGATGCCTGAAGGAATGGGAATCTCCATTAAAATGCTCGATGCCCCTTTGAACCAAATCACCTCCCCTAGGATTAAACAAATGGCCTCTGAAGCTCTTAGAACCCTTAGAAGAACCATAAAACCTCATTTCTCCTGTGAAAAAACATTTCCAAGAAAATGAGGAAATGATCTATAGAAGGAGGCATCTAAAGCACATGGAAATGAATTCCTTCCTACTCGATTATCATCATGAAAACCTAAAACATATCCAGAACAACTCAATTTTTTTGAAAAACTACTATTGGTGAAGAAAGAAACATTTTATTTTGTGTGGACCTTTATTTCCTTCCCACTCCTAGTCAATTTAATTATTAATTAACATCAATTAATAGAATATTTAGTCATTTTAATTGACTAATATTTGAGGATTTAAACATAAAACACAAAAATAAACATCAATCATTGATTGCACACAATAAGACAATCATTGAGAATGAATAATCATTGAAATTTATTAAAATTATGGTGTTCTTACAGCTTGCACAAGTCTGAAATATCCATAGTGCTTGAAAAATGGTTAGAAATAGAGTATTACAATTTTTATTTTTAGTCACAAGACTAAAAATATGAGTTACGATGCACAAAAATGACAAGAAAGAAACTCCTCCCCAAAATAACCATCAATGTAGCACATGCCCCTTACATCTCTTAAAACTTGTACAATGTGGGGAATCTTCCTGGAGCAAGTTGTAACATGTAGAATCCAAGAAGGAGAGTGTTGATCGTGTCTCATAAATGAAGCTCACTCCTTCAATGCAATCAAAAATAACCCTAGAATCTTTCCTCCTTTATATGCAACGTTCCATATGATATGAGCAATGGGGTGCTACCTCTTCCACCATGAATGAAGTTGTGCCTCAATACAACCAAGAAATTACTATTAGTCTCAATTCAGAAAGAATAAAAGTGCATTGTATATTGCAAGTTTACAAAAGTGAGTCTAAACATAGCAGAAAGATAAATCAATCTAAAAAATATAGCCTTATCAACAAATGCCTTAAATAGAGTGTTCAACATAGGCCTGAAATATGCATATTGAACCCTTGATTTCATAACCTTGTTCAAAGTTTAAGAAAGGTGATACGCTTAGATTATAGCATGAAGTTGACATTATAGAATGAAGGATATCAACACTAACTAGACTAGAACAACATTATCAACATAAATTTCTTGGAAACCAAGCCCAAGAATTCCATCAAACTTAGACAACGAAAATGTCAACCATGGTTCATGTGTTGTCTTAGTAAAGACCCACACCATGAAAGAATCCATTTATACATAAAATCTAATTAATTAAGTTGATGAGAAAAGATATTTGATATCCAATCAGGAAGCCTTAACATCCAAAAATTACTAACTTGGTGTTTCAAAAGTTTCCCAACTATGAGATCATGTAACACCCCTCCGTTTTTCTTTATGGACTGGACAATGTGTCCTTGTTTTGCTTTGATTTATGTTTCTGGATATTTCAATACTTTATCTTGTGTGTGTTATTGCACGCTATTTATAGAGCGATGAACTATTTTATGTGATGTGATGTGGTTTATCTGATTAGTGTTTCACATGCTTTAATGTTTTAATGATGTTAGTAGAGTTAACATGAGATTTTATTATGAGATTATGGAATATGATGTTAATGTCAGTCTTTGATGAGTGTATTAGTGAAGAGGACGGTTTCACATCACTCACTTGCGAGCTCCCTGCGAATCTGTGATTTCTTCTTCACAGTGTGTATTATATCCTGGATATACTGTATGATGTTGTTTATTTGGTTTTCAGGTTGCAATTACATGACATTGACTCCACCTGGTTTCATAGGTTTGAGTGTGTCAATCCAACGGTTAAGTTGAACGAGAGATAGTAGCTAGGTAACATGTGTCAAGTCTACGCCCTAGCCTTAGTGTGTCGTTAGTCCTGATTGTTGATTCATGATTTACCTTATGTTAATGTTATTTGATTCTATAAAGTGCGTGATTATTAAATTAATTCTTAGAATGTTTGCATTGGTTAAAGTGGTGATTATTTAATATTAAATTAAAATCATGCTTAGAAGTTATATTTAAAGTTATTAATAAAGTTTAATTTAATTAAATTAAATTTATTTAATTAATTAAATTTAATCTCAAAAGGGTTGAATTTATTTATTAAATAATTAAAATTAATTAATTAAGTTTTATTTGGTTAAATTAAATAAAAGCTAAAATTGAAAGATATTTGAAATTGCATTTTAAATTTAAAGTGGGTTTTTGAAAATGGAAAATTAAATTGATATTTAATATTCAATTTTGCATGCAATTAGATTTAGGTTGTTTAAGATATTTTTGATTGAAGACTGAAGTACATGTTTAATTAAGAGGAAGAGTTGATTGAAAATTGATTCAAGAAGAGGTTTTTGAGAGAAGATTTTGGAAAAAAAATTGCACAGAGAAGGGTTTGAAGAAATTTGAATTTGTGGAAAGTTTGTTTGCATTGGTTGAGTTTTGGATTGGATTCATTGCACGATTGAAGAAAATTCAAAGATCTTTGGAGGAGGCTTGCATCAGAAATTCATCTTTTCCTGTAGCTTCAAAATCCAGGTTTTGTTCTATGTTTTTCTTGGTTCTTGTTTGCATAAAACAAATTATATATTGTTTAAAGAATCTGTTGTTGAATTCATTGGAATTAGGATTTGTTAATTAGATTTAAACTAATCTAAAATTTGGGGAAGATTGTATAAATTTACTGTAGGATTTAATTCAGTAAATGGGGAAATTGTAGAATCATTGTTTAATTTAAACCTTAGATTGTGCTTCAAACATTTAGATTGTTGTAAGAAGATTTTACCCTTTAGAAAATTATCAGATCTGATTTTCAAAACAAACCCTCTTAGAAAAAAATTCAATGGAAAAATCAAGATCTGTTTAATTTGCCTACTTTTATATTATTTGAAAATTTGAAGGAATGGTTTAAAAGAAATTAATTTTAGACCTCTTGAATTTAGGAGTTATTCTAGAATTTTTTTATTAATTTCTTGTTACTGGTTTTGTTTATTATTTTCTCAATTTCACCAGTAATTTAATTCTTGTAGATATATGTACTTATATATATTATATATATATAAGGTAGATATATATATATATATATATACATATATACTATACATATATATATATATATATATATATATATATATATATATATATGTATATATATATATATATATATATATATATATATATATATATATATATATATATATATATATATATGTATACATAATATATAAATATGTATATTTACTCTGTTGTATTTATTTCAATGAAGGAATTATTATGTTTTAATGAGAATTTAGAATGATATTATTTTAATTTCTACAAGAAGCTTTAGATAAGGAAATGGATTTAAGATATCCAAATATAGTGTAATTCATTACTAGTGCACTTTGTTATTAAATTTCCTTATGTTGATTACTTTGGGAATGGGTGAATTGTGTTTTAAATTGTAAAGTCTTCCAGAGATTGTGGGTCATTCCCTTGTTAAGATAATGTTCATTTTTCCCTTGGGTAGTGTTATAAGTGTTTTGTTTCCTCATAGTGTTGGAGTGGATTTCCTTAATTATTGCCTCCTAGAATAGGAGAGTTTGCGTTGTTCAGGTCAGTAGCACCTGTGATACCCTTGGAGTTTAGATTTGAGTAGCGTGTTATCCATTAGAAGAGTGGCTTTCGTTAGGGGCCAAAGCCCAAAGAGGTAAACTAGGTAACCTTCATAAGTTATTTAAACAAGTGATAATTGAAGTAATGTACTTAGAAGACTAGGACTAACTTCTCACTAATCAAGATAATTTTACCTCACTCATAGACACAAGGGCTCGTTTAGACTTGGGATGAGTGGGAAGGCTTGGAATGGAAAGATCAACTATCTTGTCCTTATGAGAGGTAGCTGATTCTGCATGTGTGAGTATGAGGGTCAGGATTCGGTTGAGGTCACCAGGATTACCGGAGCCTATGAAGAATGCCCAGAGGAGATCTCATAACAAAACTTGCGATGACACTCTATCTAGGATACCATTGAGATGTGTGTTGTGTGTATGGATTCTTTATCATACTTGATTAATATTATGTTTGGAAGCAATGTAACCATGCTAGTGTTATACTTATATTGTGCATGTGTTTGGTTGAGTCAGTATGTGTTAGTATGAGTCTGCCTTTGGTTAGAGGTAGTAGATTCTTTGTCCATGTTGTGTTGTTACTATCTCCTAGCATGGGGGGTGGGTCTTCAGGTACCACTTGGTTGGGTGGAACATGCACCATAAACCGTTGGGTCCCCATTGATCTTCGGTACATGGAGACGAGACATCCAGTTGGATAGCTCACGTATCTTGTTTTCATTACTAGCACTATTGCATTTCATTTTGTAATGAGTTGGTTTTACCCCTCTTGTAATTATGAGGTGGATTTATGTAATTGTAACACTTATGTATTTATGGCTCATTATGGGAATGAGTGTTGTAATTAGTTAATCATGTAATGGATATATATTATGGATGTTATCTTCTTATCTTGTTATTAAGTAATGATTGAATGAATGTATATTACTTGAGTTATTAAATATAGTGTAATTTAATTGATGTATGTTAATGGGGATTTAAGTAATCTTGGTTATGTAGCCTTAGGGGATGTTGTCAATTATAGATGAACATGTATGTTTAATTCACTTTAAAAAAATAAAATTAGTACACTTTTATTGTGAATTGAAACTTCCTCTAGGGTTGTGTGGCGGGGCATTACAAATCATCTTTACTTAAGAAATTGGATATTGATCCACTGCCATAGTGGATCTCATAGGATTCTCCGTCACAAACAACAAATGATATATATTAATTTTTTAGCAACTTCCTTAATATCCCCATGTAAGCAAAATAAACTAAGTGAGGTTGAGGGTTTGAAGTAGAGTACCATCTTCTTGGTATGTTCTTGACATTGATGAATTGTATCTTGAATGAAAATAGCCAACTAGCTGCACTATAAAATCATTGTTACAAAAATATCCATAAAATCTTCTTTAATTAAAATAATACTTCTAGATATTTGAAGACAAGATATTCCATTTAATTTCTAAGAGAACTAATTTCACTATCCAAACAACCATCAATCTATTTATTGTATATAATTTCCTAGAATTTTAATGTAGTGAAACTAACCATAATTACCAAATATTTGACACCAAAATGTAGCATAAAATGAATTGTTTGACAACAAATGTGTTTTGATAAACTAGATATACCCTTGATATATTGATTTAAATAACAAGTAAAGATCAAATTGGAGACAACAAGATAACATTCATTAATTCTGTTCAACAAACAATTGAAACCATAATTTAGCCACCAATTATAAATTCATTCTATTGATCTTCAAAAATATTTTACAACACATTTCAAAATTTTATCCTGTATTGACATGTCAAAAAGTGTCTTTTTAGTTACCCACTTTTAACATAAATAAAAAATTCTTAATTATTTTTGTTTACATAAGATTACATAAAAGAAATGAGATATGAGAAATGATTAGATGTTTAAGTCCAAAGCACTTACACGATACATAAGTCTATTACTCATCGTAAGGTACTCATGAACATTTAGATATAGCAAGGTCCTCTCTCCATGAAAGTATCTACAAGGCTTGGTACTTCACTGCAATGCCTATTCTTCTAGGGGAGCTAGATATGTCTACTCCCATTGGCACACTATGTAGTCATGAGGACATTTATACTCCTGTATTTTTTTTGTGTTGGCCAAGTGACTCTTCCATCTATTGTCTAATAACCCTTTGATATTCATGATGAATTTTGAGCATCTAGCATCCAGTGCAATTATTCCATCCATGGTTAAATTGAGGTGGTGAATATTTATGTCACTATCTTTCTATAAATTAGTGATGCATTTGGGATAAATTTTGCTAAACTCATCTATCTAGTCCCTAGAGCCTTTCAGTTGATCATCATCCCTTAGTATCTTAGGCACGAACCATTTCTTTAGTGTGTGAAATGAATCCATTCTTGCCTTGATCTTTAGGTCTTTTGCAAATATGTATTGAAATTCATATATGACCATTCAAACCATTTTCTCGATAGGTTTTAAAGTTGCGGGGGCCTTAACACTCCTTTGTACAAATATACACAAATTTATTATGGTGTGATGTATAGATTGTCATTTCTTGAATAGGGTTTCAAATATAGGTACATGGGCCTTTATCTAATCAATTGCTTGTGACAAGGAGACATAACATTCATACACATTTTCCAATTTTTCCACAATTAGTTCAAACCTATGCTCCAAGATATTTTCCAATACCCTGAGGGTTTCTATCTTTGATCCTTCCTTTGTTTCTTTATTATTCTTTTTCAACTTCTCAATTTCTTATTTTAGCATATTTACTTGTTCAACAGTGATTGCACCTACATCAGTCTAGATAATCTAGGGGACTGGTATACTATTAATTCTATGCTTTGAGAAGGACTTTCTCCCTTCAACTACTCTTTCAATTTCACATTTTCTATGAATAGCCTATTCACTTCATCATTTAGATCAGTTTGTGCTTTCTCATATTATTCCAATCTAAGCTCCATACCTTTAACTATAGCCCTAGTCAACATTGTTGAGTGCATTGTCATAGTAGCTACCTCCAATGTTGATGTTTCTTCAAGTGTCTTTACCATGGAATTCCCTCATTTCTTGTACAACATCAAGCAACATTAGGATTTTTTTCTTTATTGCTTTGTCCAAAAGGCTAAGATTTCAATTCTTGGATTGTAACCCGTGCCACTCATTCCCTCATCTAAATTGAATTCATAAACCAACATGGGATCTTCTTGGCTTTTTAATTGATCCAATAAGAATATATTTTTAACTCCATCCCAAGAATAATTAGTATATTGGTTTCTAAGACCAATTTTATTAATTCTTGGAGGCTAATAGTAATTTCATTAATCTTGAGTTCTTCAAAATTTTGGGCAACAATTTGGTCACACTGTGACTCCTCAATGCCCATCTTATTAATTTGGAGTCTCTCTTCAAATGATTTCATTTTTGTCTTAATCAAAAAATACTTAAACTCGAGAGTTTGAATAAAATCATCATCTTCAATAAATCTAAGGCATCAATCACCCTTGCATCATCATGCACTTCTTGATCATTATGCCCATGTACACCCACTCTTTCTTCTAATTTGTGAGCATCAGTTGCAAGATTAGGTGGTGGATAAACAACTTCATCATCTTTAAAATTAAAAAGTACATCAGCTACCTCTTCATTATCCCCTACTCCTTCACTTATTTCATATGCCACTAAGAGGGCCACTCCATGTGTCTTTTGCATTTTAGGACTTGGTTTCTTAGGGGATGCTTCTGATTGTATTGTGTAAGTGTCTGGTAGGGGCTCTATAATTACAATACCACTTGGTTTGATGGGAATATTGGAGGGTTTTGAAGACTAACCCTCAGGTTTCTTCTATGGTTCAACATATAATATTTCAAAGTTGTCAATTATTGTGTTCATTCTTTTGATAGGATCATTTTCTTCAACATAGAATCCTTGGAATCTATTGTCCCTTGTCTTCTTCTCCTGGTCAAGACTCTTTATGATTTCCCACTTCCTCTTCCTCTGAAAAACTTCATGAGGTGTTAAGAAATTTCTTATTACATCTTCTTCGTAATCCATTACATGGGTAATCCCAACTCTAGTGAGAAGTGTCTTCTTTATCAAATTAATATGCCCTTTAGGATCAAAGACCCTTTCTCATCATGACTTCAATGATTAACTCATCTTCAAATACTTATGTAGTTCTTCAAGAGTTTCAAACCCTATGGATAGATCCTCACATTCAGTTAGGTCAGGGAGGAATGTCCCCTTTTTATGTATTTTCATAACATCCTACTCCATCCATAATATTTTCCACATAAATTCTAAAAATTAAATTCAAATAGAAATAAATTTAGGTAAAACATGTGGGGCTTGAGGACACCTATAGACCCTTATTACTATTTGGCCTGCTAAGAAGAACCAGTCACCAAAATTGTGAGTTTTTCCCTACTCTGGATTCAATGCTAAATATCTTAATACTTGCATGATTTTATTAGGAAATATTGGTGAAATATGACCAAGAGCGGTCATGACCTTTATTATGAAATCATCATGAAATATTACATAACCACTATTTTTACATCTACTATCCTAGATGTAACACCATTTTTGTGCATGCAACCTATTCCATTCATTATCAGTCATTCCCAAACAAATTATTTTAGATCATATATTTCTATTTTGGTAGAATATTAAATGACACAACAAAGAGTATTTCCTAAAAGTGATGGGAGCTAAGTTCTCTCTTACTTGCAAAAATCTCTCATGTAGCCCTTTCTCAATTTTAGCAGTAGATTCATACTCCATTTTCACTTGAGGATTTTGTATCTTCATCTCCATCATCATGAGATAGATTGGCATCCTCTCTTCAACATCTATTCCGAGCACTTGACACAAAGAAAAATAATTTCTTTTGAAATATAGTTGGAAGTCTTCTATGGAAAATTGCTCAATTTGGGAGGGTTAGATAAATATCCTCCTATTTTTTACACCCCTTTCCATGTGTACAGTAAGTTCATCACTCTTGTAGTTTTTTCTCAATCTCCTATAATCCTCCTCACTTTTTTCCAAGTCGATCTTAGTGATAGTTTTCTTGTTTAACATAAAACACTAGATAATTGATTCTTTAGTTAGCACCACTAATGGTGAACCATCTAGAATTATTTTAGTCATGTTAGCTAGGTGATAATATTGTGCTAATAATATAATAAACTCAACATCTACAAAGACATTTGGGACTATCAATTTGGCCAAATCTAAGGTCCAAGGAATTGAAACTAGAATCTTGTCATCCCTTTTTTCATAGAAGTGAAAAAATATATCCCACCCTGAGATAGGGATAATTGGGTCTCTACATCCATGGGTTGTATCTTTAAACACCTTTTTGAATCCTTTGTCTATAGAATTAGGTAACACATCAAAAATGGATTGTTGCTAGGACATCTTGTTTGATTTAGAAATTGTGGACTATTCCTTTTTACTCGCAAGTTAACTTATTTTGGGTGGCATGATGAAGAATTTAGTCATACTTGATTTCATTAAGTGTCTACTTGTAGAAGAAAATTCATTTCTTATACACTTGCCAGAGAGGGTTTCTATGAAATTACCCGACAAAATAATAGTTGCAAAGTCTTCCCCCTTGAACTCCTTTGCCTTCAGTGCGCTGAGTTGTGAGAATGATTGAAAAAATGTTCTTGAGTCCCAAGTAATATTTGTTGTTGATCTCAGTGACCTCACTATTAATGTCAATTCATGCAAAATATTTTATAATCTATCCATATTTCGAGTTTGAATACATGCCTTTTATCTTGGTAAATGAAATGGCTCATGTTGAGAGGTGTAATCATTGCCACTAATGATTTAAATGCTTTGACAACTTGTACCATATTACCAATCTATCATATCAATACAATCGCAAGGTAGCGATATAATAGGGTAAGTAGTACTGCCACCCCATGCACACCCCTTTGGACTCCCACAAGACGATGAGTTAATTCTAGCAGTTGAGTGATTGTTCACTACCATATCGCTCTGTCATATCAAGACCAATGTGGGGTAGTGGTATGGTAGGGTTAGTAGTACCACCACCCCATGCACACCCCTTTTGACTCATGTGGGATAGTGGGTTAATTCTAGCAGTTGAGTGATTGTTCACCACCATACTGCAATGTCACTATTTACCCCTTGCAGGGTTGTGGTTTACTTTAGTTGTTAACATGTTATCACTGCCACCCCACACTATTCATATTTGGTTTCTGCACTATTGTAGTAAGAATTTGTACATTGACCTATATGTCTCGTTATCCCACACATACCTCTATTGACTATTGCAGTAGTGCGGTATTGGATTTTATTATGAGTGCAGTATTTTGGAAATTATTTTATTAAAAAGATTGAATAATTTTCTAATTTTACAGTCTCTCAATTTTAGTTTTCAATGTCATTCAAACCTAAGAGATAATTTATTTTTTTGTAATGAGGAGGCTTAGTTCACCTAATGTTAAGATATCTATATGTATTATTAAATCACATATGTTCATTATATGTTTGCATCTAGAAAACATATAGGACATATAAGAAATTATATTTTAACTAAACAAAATTAATTTCAAATTTTCAACCAAAGTAAGAAAACTAAGAAGAATGATTGAACCTAACTTTAAATTTACTTCAAATGAGTAGTGGACATCTCAGGTTTTGTATACAATGTGCTAGCAAAATAATGATGATTACATTCAGAAATGTATCGGTAAAACAATAGTGAATAAGCATACCTATACTAGAATCTTTATTACATTCAATAATAAATTACAACATACATATAACCAAATTTTAGGTGACAATCTAACCTCTTAAGGTGAAAAAATGTCATAATAATCATTTTCATTGCCAACAAGATCAAAATCTTGATCACTTCTGCTTGCATCTACTTGATTTTCTTCCTCACCCTCATCTATGAAATGTAAATCATTCTCTCTCCCAATATCTTCATTGGTAATCAAAATCTCTTCTTCAAACACTCCATCATCATCTTCATCCACTTCTTTGAATGTTTCTTGTAAATTAACATATTGCTCATCAGGCATTATATCAACAACTTCCATGAATTTTTGTTTTGAACGAGACTCTGTTTGAATGACATACGACCATCTTGGGCTTCTTACATCATCAATTAGAAATTATTGGTTAATTTGAAGAGGGGAAACATACGGCTCATCTGTCTCTAATAAAATTTGTCTTATATTTGCACATACAAATCAATATTCATCAAATTATACTATGGATGGTCGGATCCAATTACATTTTAATAATATAGGACTATTTTCAGCATAGTCCACTTGAATAATTTCTTGGATGAATCCAACATAATATTTCTTCTCATTTCAATGAAGAAATTCAACACTAACAACACAATCACAATTTGTCTTTCCTTTGTCTTTTTCTTCCACTCTTAAATGAATACCATAGGCCCACATTCCCTTGAAATACATAGCCTATAAATTTTGAGATTATGAAAGCTCACTTTCCTCCATTGTTATATCTTGAACTTTTTATTTTGTATCATTGATTGCATTAGAAATCCATTCTTCAAATTTTGGAAAAGAATCACCTCCAATCAAATCAACATGACATCTGCACTTTTGAGGTCGATGTTGCATCCAAGCTTGATTATCTTCTTCATATTTTCTATATAGAATATTAACGTTCAAATAGTAAGATTAATAATATAAATGTGTAAATTCAATTGAGTAAATAAATTATTGTGTATTTTTTTTTACTTGTACCACTTATCGAACGAAGATGTGTTTTGAAGAATATAGGAATGTATCACACTTCTTTCTTGATGTGATAGATTGAAGTGACATCCATTTCCCTCTAATACTTCACTTGCAACTATCTCTTCTTCGTCATCATCCCATACACACCAATTGACATTTCTAAAATTGTTCATGTATTATGTGCAAAATCCCATGGCCTCTTGCATTGAATATCCCTCAAACATTATGCCTTCTGATTTTTCCCTAGTATGAAATTTTTTTTTCAAAACCTTCATATATCATTCTATAGGATACATCCATCTCGTTCTTACTGGGCTACAATTCTTTAGTTTATATTCTAGATGTATCAAAAGATGCATAAAAAATTAAAATATTGTTGGTGGAAATTTTCGTTCCAATAGACAAAGTGCTTCAACAACCTCCTCCCTCAAACTATGAAAGTTCAAAGGATCCAATACATGTAAAATCATTCTCTTTAATATTAGGCCCAACCTTATAACTTCCAATCTTGGCCCCTTCTCCAAACTTAATATATTTACCACAATAGGTAAAATATTCTCCATTATGACTTGATAGTCATGGGTCTTGATGCCTCTTAAGCCATTAATGTTAGTTTGGCTTCTAATACTACTACTTACATATCCAGTTGGAAAGCAATTCTGAGACATCAACTATAAGAATTGTGCATGTTGTTCCTTTGTCCAGACATAAGGAGCACTAGGTTTTCTATATTTTTCAACCAAAATTTTTCAATGAATCTTTAGTTGTCGAAATTCTTCATGTGATGAAATAGTATCAAAATCACCAAAAAGAGTTTCTATAATAGCATATGCTATATTTTCTTAGTATGCATAATTTCAATAGTATGCCTAGTGGCTATATCCTTAAAGTATGGAAACTTATAGAAAATGTATAACCTTTTTACATTGCTTTCATTACATGGATCATATATACTACCATCAATCCCATAATTTTCAATAAATGACATTATTTTTTGTCCATTCTCAACAATGTAATCACCTATTATTAACAATGGTGCTTCACAATTCTCTTCATTCTCTTCTTGACCATTGAATCATGTTTTTTATTGACAATATGGATGATCCATTTTAAGGTAAGCACTATTTCCACAATAAATACACTTACGCAAACTTATTGAGTGCCTCACAAAATCCTCAAAGTTGCAAGAAAGACATCCATGGTATCCATGAACACTAAGACCAGACAATGTGCCAAATGAAAAAATATAATGAATTGTAAACAATAAGGAAGCTCTTAAAGTTAATTTGATTGAATGACCATCCCTTAAATATTGAATCACTTCAATTCCTTTCCA
This sequence comes from Sequoiadendron giganteum, assembly GCA_007115665.2. Lineage (NCBI taxonomy): Eukaryota > Viridiplantae > Streptophyta > Pinopsida > Cupressales > Cupressaceae > Sequoiadendron > Sequoiadendron giganteum. Next base: position 444,414,413 of record CM021103.1, on the reverse strand, counting down.
CAATTCCATTAGCTCATCATATAATGGCTCTAGATAAGCATCATTTGTATCTGAAGTCACACTTTTCTTTCCTGGTATATAATCAATGATAACATTAAGAAAAATGGTTTATTTACTAACCATGGAGGCAAGTTATAATTTACTAAAAACACTTGCCAAGTTGAACATTTGGTACTTTGATCTAAGAATGGGTTCACCCCATCTAGAGCCAAACCCAACCTTATATTATGAGGATTTTGAGAAAGATCAAGCCATCTATTATCAAATTCCATCCACATCTTAGAATCAGGCACATGCCATTGTTTTCCATCAATGCTCTTATTTTGGGCATGCCATTGCATAATTTCAACAATTTCTTTTCACTTATACATTCAAAGTAATCATGGGATTATCAGAAAGTGGCTAAGAACATTTCTAGGAACCACAACTGATTTCAACCCTTGTCTACACCTTGCTTCATGAAATTTTAGATATTCACTCTCACTTGCAAGATTCTTGTGAAATAATACACAACCATTCACACATGTGAGGATGTTTTCATACCCTAAGCCTAGCTTAGTGATTTTATTTTTATATTGACTTCATTTTATTAGCAATGTGGAGTCAAGTAGTAACAACAAACTTAATAATGCCAATAACTGATCTACACTCTCATTTTTCCAACCAAACACCACTTACAAGTTAATAATTTGAAGGATTGTTGTCAAATGAATTAATTTCCAATTAGCATACATAGGCTTTAATGCATACTCCATCAACTTGGCTTAATCATCGTTTAGACCCTCATTCAACATTCTATTAACTTCAAACCCTTTATGTAACATTGTTTCATGTTCATCTATGTTTGGTGCCACTTCATATATGTGTGTTGCCTCTTCTTCTCTCACACTCTACAATTTTATCATATCTTCATAATAATTGTAATCCCAAGGGCTTATACCACTATGCTCATATCTTATCAGAAGTCGATAAATCAGATTTATTTTTCTCACCTTTCCACCAAGACAGTCATTACATGGACATGGATATTTGTCCATGTCCCTCTCATCAGCTATTCTCTCATCAAATGCATGGTATTGATCTATAGTCAACCTTTGAAATTGATCCATCTGGAATGTTCTACACATAGCAACAAAAAATTGCAGGCTAAGAGACACAAAATATTTTTTAATTGAAAGGCATTTACATAGCAATAGAGCTAGAGAGAGCAAATAAAATAGAGAGTTTAACTAATGAATTGTAAAAATTAGAATTTTTTAGCTTATATTCAAATTGATTATTACATTGCATTGCACATCTTTCAAACTCAAAGCATTACTTCAAATTGCATAACTAATAACTAGATGTTCATAGATGAAAAAATGTAGAAAATTATAGACTTTAAGAGACAGAAACTATATTTTTCAATTGAATTAAGGCATTTCCATAGTAATAGAGTTATAGAGAGAAAATAAAATAGAGAGTTTAACTAATGAATTGTTAAAATTAGATTTTTGTAGTTTATATTCAAATTTCTAATTGCATTGCATTGCACATATTTCAAACTCAAAGAATTACTTCACATTGCATAACTAATAACTAGATGTTGATAGATGACAAAATGTAAGAAATTGTAGAATAGGAAAAAAACATTTTGTTTTAATTGAAAGGCATTTCCATAGCAACAGAGTTATAGAGAGAAAGTGAAATAGAGAGTTTAACTAATGAACTGTAACAAATAGATTTTTTTAGTTTATATTCAAATTTTTGATTGCATTGCATTGCACATCTTTCAAACTTAAAGAATTACTTCACTTTGCATAACTAATAACTAGATGCTAATAGATGAAAAAAATTCAATTTCAATATAGTTTTTTACAAAGTCAACCTAAGCAGTTATGCAATTACTTCACATTGCATAACTAATAACTAGGAGCAGCTACCAAATGCATTTTCTTGTCATGAAATTCCATGAGACCACATTCCTTTGAGGCATTTTTTCATATAGTTCATTGTCTTATCTATGCTACCACATTTTTCATACATGTCTACCAAAGAATTTTTTCAAACAATTCACTAGCTTGTTTCCATGGCTAAAATCCTGAAACAAGTGCTTTTGAACAATCTATTGATGCTTGGAAAAAGTCTATCAAATCATAATAGTAAGCAATAGCATAGAAAAGGCAGTGAACTGGTTGAAAAAATGCCTCAAATAAATGTGGTCTCATGGTGATGGAATGCCATGACAATCCATAACAATTCACTTGTCATGGAATTCATCATGGCATTCCATCACCATGAGACCACATTTCTTTGAGGATTTTTTTCCAAATTTCATTCCCTTGTCTATGCTACCACATTTTCCATACATGTCTACCAAAGCATTTTATCAAACGGTTAACTACCTTGCTGCTATGGCTAAAAGCCTAAAATAGGTGATTTAAAAAAATCTATGGATGCTTGGAAAAAATCTATCAAAGAATAATAGTAATAAAAATATATGGTCTCCTGGTTTTTTTTTGGTTTGAAAATCAACTTGATTTTATTTGCATTTTTTTGTATGTTTTATACACATTTTTTTGGAAATTTCATTGTTTGAAATGGGGAAAAATATTTGTGGTCAATTTTGTGCATTGTTTAATTGTAGGATTCTCACGGTTAGTGAAAAAGGTAATGTTCATGAAGGAATATAAAAGATGCATAGAGCCTTTGAATTATACCTATATTGTGTAATGGAATTGAATCATTTAGCAAACCATTTTTTCTTCATAGGGAAACATTTTCTTGTGGAATAGTTGATTGAGACAACTCTTGTTTCAATTGACCACCCTCTCATGAAATATCAATCATACTATAATCTTGCATGATCTTATCATAGTAAAGGTGATTATGAAACCACTGGCTTCTACTACATGGAATCAGTCAAGGAAAGCCAAAGGCCATAGGATTTTGTGGACAGGTTCAATTGAAGTTGGGAGATCTTAAGAGTTCTCTCTCAAATTTGAAAAGGTTCTCGAGGTCCACCCTAAGAACTATGAGAGATTAAAAGTTGTAGGTCAAATATATGGTCAACAAGGGTAGGACAACAAGGCTTTGGAAATTTTAAGAAAGGCAACTCGCATAGATCCATGTGATTTCCATGCATTTATCAAGATGGGTGAGTTATTAATATCATTAGACCCTAGTGTAGCCTTAGATTCTCTTAAGACAACAAATTATCTTCTGAAGAAGAGAAAAGAAGAATTACCCATTCAATTGTTAAAAAACATTGGAGTTCTTCATTTTGAGCATTATGAACTAGAGTTGGCTCAAAAAACTTTTATGGAGGCATTAGGAAATGGCATTTGGGTTGAATTCATAAATAAAAGCCCCAGTGCCAATTTTACAATAATGAATCATGTGCAATACATTCCTGCCAATCATTTACCCATTTAAAAAAAAAAATTGTCTAATATGTTTTTGCATGACTAACTGTTTAGTCATTTTTATTTGTGTGAATACATAATATTTTACCCGATGACCAAATTAGTCATTTACTTTTTACCCAATTCTTCTCTTGGTGCTCTCATTTTCATCCTAATGATGGATCACGAAGTGTGATCCAAAAAATTGATGCAAAAAATTAAAACATAATCAAATCCAAAAAAATTTTGCAATTAACTATATGGATTATGGAAACTTGTTATCTTTGATACTCATTTATAGCTAATTTGCAAAAAATTAGTAGAATTTAGTCATTTTTAGTTGTTGTGACTAAACGTTTTAGTCACCTAGTCATTTATTTGCCAAATTTTACTGGTGAATGTATGCCAATATGTGAACATATGGAAATTACATATATGGTTGGAAATGAACTAGTAGACTTTGACAAGTATAGGATAATGGCCTACAATACAAAAGATGGTAAAGAAGAAAATATAGTTGATTTTATTATTCAAAATATTTCAATGTATCAATTTATGTCTATATTTTGTGATAGTATAATCTATGAGTATGCAAGGAATATCCATAGAGATCGATGGTTGGACTTGAAATTCAAGTTATACAAGGACACATTTCCACTTGGTAGCATTGTTTTAGTCATCGACTTTGTGAAGAACTACAGTCTACAGTCACAGCCTAAGCTGTAATCACAATATTACAACTCCACATAGGTTGATATATTTGTGCACATAGCATTCATTGATGCTAGTGACAGTACAGAGGATAACAAAAAGGTCATAAGGGAGTATCATTTTTATATTAGTGATGATCGCACACATTCTATAGAGTTTGTGCAAGGTTTCTTTCAAGTGTTCTACCACGATTTCACTAGAAGATCCACATCATTCTAATAGTATATCATATGATTGGATAATTGTGCATCGCAATTCAAGAACTCATGGATATTCTATTGGTTGAGAAGGATGCATAATATTACAAGTGTTCAACATATGTGGAAATTCTATGAAGTTGAGAATGGAAAGGGGGAGCATGATAGTGCAAGAGCATGTATCAAAAGAGCCATAGCATGAGAATATTTAAAGTATAAAGACAATGAAAAGTTGACATATGAAAAATCAATTGTCAAGTGGTGTAACGCTTTGATGGGTCCAGGTAATGAAGGTAATTCTTTAGTTTGTATATTTTTTTAGTTGATAGATGATACTAACATTGCAAAATATGAGAATTTTTGTATACTGACAAGATCGAGTGAGCTACACTCTTTTAGAATATCTAATGTAGGTTCATGGACAATCCATACATGGAAGATGGCATGCTTTTTTTCTTCATGTACAGTTCAAGCCTAGAATGAGTGTGAGTCAAAGGAGTGGGTTGACGAATGGTGGTTAATTTTTCTAAGCCCACTTGACACATACTGTACCTCGATGATGTTGTAACTAAAATAGATGAAATCATCAGTTGAATTTTATCACATATAAAATCTAGGTCAACCAGGTAATATATCTACTTGCATAGTTTTTGAAATTCCTAATGTTATCTTTGTAGTTTTTTAGTAATGTTTACTAAATTCATCTAATTTGATGCACATATCAATGTAAGGCATTTTTATGTGATTATAGTAGATGAATATAATGAAGAGGGGACAAATTATTACTGTGGAATTGTGTTGAGGCTAGAAAGAAATTGGAGGCCCCATTTATAGATGGAGAAAAATTGAATACCCTACAGGCTTGGTGGTTGTTACTGGAACATGTTTTAGAAGGTACCCAATTAAGAGTGTTAATATTTGGTTGTTCTAGGACTTGGACACACATCAAAAGATTCTAAATTAAAACTTTTTTAGGACATCCAATGTTCATTTGATAAAATATGGGGGTAGACCTATGGAAGGTGTGTGAGTCTGACCATGAGGCAATACTTGACACAATAAAGAGTAGAGTAGACCTAGATGGTTTGTTGGATTAATTTGTTTGTATGTAATTTGAATTTATAAAATCATGTTATTGATCACATTTTTTGATGCTTTATTTTATAGACTTAACACAATCCATATGTTTCATTTTTAACATTAATCATGAATAAAATATAAAAAATATTTGGGTTTTTATGTTTTCAATATTTCTTTTGATATTAATGTATTGTATTTGATAGTTAGACCTTTCATATCACATTTCAACTTTACTTATGTTTTGGTTCCAAAATTCATATGGCATAGGAAGGACTTACTACCCATCTTTAACTTAAACTTTCTCATTTTCTTGTTGTTATATGCATATTTATTGTAGGTCTATTTAAAATGGTGCATAGTGGACTTTGTTGTGATAAAAATTACATTCACTATCTTTTGTTGTGCTTCACTATCAAGTCAAAATGATACCTAAATGAACTATCAATACCCCTATTGAAACTCTTAATACAATTTTGTTTGGAAAACATATTAGAAGGGTTAAAATGATGGCCTCGATTAATGTCATGACAATAAGATAATCAAAAGGACAAAGTGTAATACCCCTCCATTTTGCTTCTTGTTCAAGTTGCTTTATGCTATGTTTGGTTGCAATTACTTTGATACTGGATACATTTTGTTATAATGTTTTGATCGCTACTATTGAACGACAACTATTATTGTGGGATGTAGTTATCTGATTATTGTTTCACATGCATTATGAATTAATGATGTTGTAGAGTTAATATGAGATGTTATTATGAGATTACTGGATTATGATGGAAGTGTCAGTTTCAATGAGTGTATTGGTGAAGAGAACGGTTTTGCATCACTCGCTTGCGAGTACCCTACGAATCCGTAATTCCTTCTTCACGGTGTGTATTATATGTTGGATATATTGTATGATGTTGTTTACTTGGTTGCAGGATTGCAGGTACATGACATCGACTCCACCTGGTTTCACAGGTTTGAGCGTGTCGATCCAACGGTTAAGTTGAACGGGAGATAGTAGCTAGGTAACATGTGTCAAGTCTATACCCTAGCCTTAGTGTGTCATCAGTTGTGTGTGTCGAGTCATTGTCTGTCTTGCTTTGATGTTATTTAATTCTGAAGCATTCTTGATTTGGAAATAGATATTTAGAATAATTGTATTTAAATCATGTTGATGGTTATTTAATTTAAATAATGCAATGTGGATAAAAGTTTATACTTAAATTAATTAATTATATTTAGTTTATTTAATTAATTAAATTTGATCCAAGGGGTTGAATTTAGTTATTAAATAATTAAATTAATTAATTAAACGTGATGCAAGAGAATGAAAGGAAATAAAAGAATTAGAATTAATTTTGGAATTTAATTCCAACGTGTGGGAATTAAATTAGAAATTGTAATTAAATGTTTATTTGGGAAATTGGTTGCAACTTTGGAAATTAATTTATTATTTGAAATTGCATTTTAAATTGAAAGTGGGTTTTCCAAAAGTGAAATTGAAATTGAAATTGAAATTGAAATATCTAATTTGCATATAATGTGAATTAGGGTTGTAAAAATTGAAATTGAAATATCTAATTTGCATGTAATGTGAATTAAGGTTGTATTAGGTATTTTTGATTTATAAAGAATCATGTTTTAATTTTAGGGGAGAAAAAGTTTTTAGAAAAATACATTTTTACAGCAGGGAAGAAATTTTGGAAAATTTGCACAAGGGTTTGAAGAAAGTTTGATTGTAGAATTGATTGAAGGAAAGATTGTTTGCATTTGTTGGATTTTGGATTGGATTCATTGGAGGATTGAAGAAAATTCAGGAAATCTTTGGAGGAGGCTTGCATCAAAAATTCATCTCTTCCTGTAGCTTCTTGTACCAGGTTTTCCTCTTTGTATTTTATTGTTCTTGATTTTTTTTTTTAAATAGTAGTGATTAAAGATTTGTTTGTTAAATCTGTTTTAGAAAACAAACTTGATAGTAGAAGAAAAGAATTAAATAAATTTACAGCCTTTGCTTGTGAAAATTCTTGAGTGAAAATTGTGAAAACCTTAGTTGAATTTAAATTATTTGGAGAAATTGATTTTCTTGTTATTGAAATCAAACATAGAGATTGAACAATGCATTTAGAATGTTTTTGGAAAATGAAACTTTCTATTTATTATCAAAAAAACGGATTTTAAAATCTGCAGTATAGTTATATTTTCATAGTAAAATGGTCTGATTGCGTCGCCTATAACTTCACTTTTACAAACTGGGTTTTCAGGAAATTTAAAGGGTTTTTGCATTTTGAAATTTTATTACCCCTGTCCAAAAATTGTAAATACCCAGATCGGAGTTTTTGAGTTATACTTAAAACATGAGACTGCTATTAAGTTATTTTTTCCATGGCTGTTCTGAAAATAAAATAATAATAAATTGATATTTATAAATATTAATATTTTATGTATTGTTATTATAATGTTAAAATATTATTTAATAATATTTTATATTATAATTTATAATACTAAAGTATTATATTTATCTATATTATTTTTAAATAAGATTTGTATATTAGATTAGTGGAATTAAAATTATAAACATATGAGAAATTATTGTTATTTTAAAATGGCTTGTTAAAGTTTAATTGAAAGAGTTAAATATTTGATTTAAAAAATGCAATATATTATTGAATAGAGATTTAAAATTGGATTGATTAGTGTATATGGAAAATGGATAGAGAAACAATATGTTATTATATTAAAGTGATTAAATGTGTTGAATAGAAAATTGAATGAGATGTAAGATTTGGTTAGGAAATGGAAAGAGTTTACTTGCATAGATTTGTGTCGATTTAAAAGTAAATTAAGAAGTTGTTTTATTGATGAGGCAATCAATTATGTTATTTATTAATTTCTATTTAGATTAATTGAATCATTGTGATTGGATTATGAAAGAGATATGGATTTAGTATATCCAAAAGTAGTATCTTCCTCATGCTTATCTTAAAGGATTTAATTCTTTGTATTCAGTAAAGGGAAGTAAGTTTAATTGTTTTAGATTTCCAATAATGAAAAGGGAAATAGGGGTTATGATTATTTTAGATGATCTACTTATCATGTCTTTGACTTTGTCAACACTACCTATTGAATGAGTATGGATTTAGGAAATCCAGATATTAGATTTGATTGATGACTTGAATGCTTTTGTTGCTATGTCGTCAAGTTGCATTGTTGGTTTTGGAATTTAGTGTTAGTCCTAAATTATAAGTCTTCCAGAAAAACTTAGAGGATAAGGGTTGTTGAATCTTTATGCCATCTAGTTGTTTTCCCTTGGGTAGTGCATAGCGTCTTTTCAATTTTACCCGATTTTCACGAACGGGGATGTTTGTACCTCCTTGGTTTAGGAGCGGATTATGGGATCCATGTCTCCTTGTATGGAGTGACCTTGTTATGTGGTTTCATCTTGTTGCCTCCTGTGAAAGGAGTAGACTATGTGTTATTGCCTCCAAAATGTTGGAGTGAGATCTTTTGTACCTCCTGTGAAAAAAATGGACTATGTGTTATTGCCTCCAAGATGTTTGGAGTGGGATCTTTTGTACCTCCTGTGAAAGGAGTGGACTATGTGTTATTGCCTCCAAGATGTTTGGAGTGGGATCTTTTGTACCTCCTATGAAAGGAGTGGATTATGTGTTTGTTGCCTCCAAGATGTTGGAGTGAGTTCTATTATTTGTATCCTCCTTGTGTTGGAGTGGATTATGATGCCTAGTTGGTATGCACTCGTGGTTCCCTTGGTGGATTGTTTGGATGTGTGTTGTCGAATAGAAGAGTGGCTTCTGTTAGGCGCCAGAGCCCAAAGAGGTAAATTGGATAACCTTCAGGAGTGATTTAAACAAGTGATAATTAAAATAATGTACTTAGAAGATTAGGACTAACTTCTCACTAATCAAGATAATTTAATCCTCACTCATAGACACAAGGGCTTGTTTAGACTTGGGATGAGTGAGAAGGCCTGGAATGGCAAGATCAACTATCTTGTTCTTGCGAGAGGTAGTTGATTCCGCATGAGTGAGTATGAGTGCCGGGATTCGGTTGAGGCCACCAGGATTACTTGTGCCGGAGCCTATGAAGAATGCCCAGAGGAGATCTCATGACAAACCTTGCGATGACACTCTATCTATGACAATTGTTGTTAATTATTTTATGTGTATGGTTATTTGAACATACTTGATCTACTGTATGTCTGGAAGCAATGTGACCTATGTCAGTGATGTTGGAGTTGTACTTGTATTGTATTTGATTTGTACTTGTATTGTACTTGAGTTGTACTTGATTCGTACTTGTATGGTGAATGAGTTGTACTTGTTAATTCATTTGGTTGGTTATAATAGTATGAATCAGTATGAGTCTGCCTTTGGTTAGAGGTAGTATATCTTTGTCCATGTTACTTTGTTACTATCTCCTAGCATGGGGGGTGGGCCTTCGGGTACCACATTGGTAGGGTGGAACATGCACCAAAACCGTTGGGTCCCCATCGATCTTCAGTACTTAGTGGCGAGACATCCAGATGGACAGCTCGCGGTTCTTGTTGTGATTTCTTGCATTATAATATTTCAGCTTGTACAAGTTATTTTATCCCTCTTATGTTTATGAGGTGGAATTTTGTAATTGTAATCTTTTGTACTATTGCCTCATTCTGGGAATGAGTGATGTATCTATTGGATTAAGATAATGTTTATGATATTGTATTTTGGTTGATTATCTTATTATGTTATGTGGTATTCTTATGTTGTATGATGTTTATTTCATAAAGTTCATAAGGCTATGGTTATATGTATTATGTATGTGTGGGTTTGAGTAATCCTAACCTTGTAGCCTTAGAGGTTGTTGTTAATTAGTAAGTGAATGTGTATGGTAAATGCACTTTATAAAAAAAATTGGTTCGCTTATGATGTTAATTGCAACTTCCTTTTAAGGTTACTTGGCGGGGCATTACACAAAGAAATATATGACCTACACATGCCACTATACAACCAAAAGGTCAATATAATAGATTAGGGCATCATAAGGAAGGAATTAGTATTATATTTATGAGGAGAAAAGTATTAAGGTTTGAATGATAGTTATGACAGGGAAGTTATGTTATAGTTCAAAATAAAAATATTGAAGATAAAGAAATTTCCTAAAGAGAAAACTATTTTTCATAATATACCTCTCCAATTATCTTTCCTCCACTCTTTCTTTCCTTGAAATAGAAAGGGATACATATAGGATATTGGAGATTATAGACATTTTGGAAACATAGATTTGAATGCACCCTCTATCTCTAGGATAACTATTATTTCTAGGTGCTTGCATCGTGCTTGAAAATTGACTATTCATTATCAAAAGGGCTCATTGTATGGACTATCTTCATGAATGGATTGTGCTTTTCCCTTTGTCTTTGACTTGTGAGTACTTTTCTTTTGTTTTTTCCCTTTCTCTTAGCTCAAGAAATTTTCCCATCTCTACTGCCATCTCCACCTTTGCCATTGCACTTTGAACGGACTATTATCAACTACAAGATTGATGTATCCATTGTAAATTTCCCCTTCACTCACTTTGAATGGACTCTTATCGTGCAAGACTTATGTATCCATCTCAACATTCACATTTTTTAAAAAATATGAATCATTTGCAATAGCCGTATTATTTTTTGTCTTCATTTTATTCTTGATATTTTTAAGATTATGTTCTAATATAGGGTTATCATGTGCTTATATTTATTCATTTTCAGTTGTGAAGTTCATATTTAGGTCATAACCACCTTTTTTAGCAATAGTAGCACCTAACACTTGATAATGACTATGTTCTTCTTCTTGTGTAATTATAGACCCATTTTTGTTGCCCCTTAATATGCCTTTGTGCATGTAGTGTAAAGTTGAAAGGTGTTGTAATTATCATTTTCTTCGTCATGCAAGAAAACTGACAGTTCTAACATGTTTAGCTAGGTAGGATTATTCTAGGCAAGGTATTGTTTTGCACCCAAACATGCCAAAACATTCTAGGCTACATTGCACAAATAATTTCTCTTAGGAGACCAAAGTGCAAAAGGGTAGAAAACTTTGACAAGCTATTACTCAGAAAACCATGGCACTTAGAAACTTTTTTTTTTAAGGTATAGGGTCACATAGGGCCCTTCTACAATAATACATCTCTATCTTTCATATCTCTAATCCATTTTCCCATGGTGACAAGTTTTCAGTTGATGGAAAAAACATTAGATGCATGCAGTGTAAAGTTGCAAGACATAATTTTTGTTATGTTCATATTGCGACCAAAATGATAGTTCCAACATGTTTAGATGGGTAGTTTTATGCTAGGAAAGGTCATTTTTTTCACTCCAACATGCCAGAATGTTTCGGGCTACATTGCACCAACGATTTCTCTCAAGAGACCAAAGTGCGAAAGGGCAATAAACATTGACGAGTTGTTACTCAAAAATAGTGGCACTTAGAAAAAATATATCTAAAGGTATAGGGTTATGTAGGGCCCCTCTACAATAGCCTCTCTCAAATTTTCATATCTCCAATCTATTTTCCTTTGGTGACAATTTTTTAGTTTATGGAAAAAGTGTTAGATGCATGTAGTGTAAAGTTGCAAGGTGGCATAATTTTTGTTTTGTTCATTGTGCGACCAAAAAGATAGTTCCAAAATGTTTGGATAGGTATTTGAATGCTAGGAAAAGTATTTTTTTTTACCCCAACATGCTAGAACGTTCCAGGCTACATTGCACCCCTTATTTCTCTTAAGAGACCAAAGTGTGAAAGGGAAACAAACTTTGATGAGATTTTTCTCAAAAATTTATGGCACTTTAAAAAAAAAATTCTATAGGTATAGGATTATGTAAGGTCCCTCTATAATAACCTCTCTCAATTTTTCATACCTCCAATCCATTTTCTCGTGGTGACAAGTTTTTAGTTGATGGAAAAAGGGTCAAATGCATGCAGTGTAAAGTTGCAAGGTGGTGTAATTTTTATTTTGTTCATCATGCAACCAAAATGATAGTTCCAACACATTTGGTTGGGTAGTTTTATGCTAGGAAAGGTCTTGTTTTGCATTCCAACATGCTAGAATGTTTTGGTCTATATTGCATTGACAATTTCTCTTAAGAGACCAATGTGTGAAAGTGCAACGAACTTTTCAATGAGTTGTTACTCAAAAACCATGACACTTAGAAACAATTTTTATAAAGTTACAAGATCATTTAGGGTCCCTCTAAGATAAAATCTCTTAGTTTTTCATAACTCCAATCCATTTTCTTGTGGTGACAAGTTTTTAGTTGATGAAAAAGCGTCTAATGCATGTAGTGTAAAGTTGCAAGGTGGTGTATTTTTTTCTATTCATTTTCTAACCAAACTAACAATTACAACATGTCTATATGGATAGGTTTATGCTAGAAAATTTCCTATTTTTCAACCCAACATGCCGGAATGTTTCAGGCTACATTGCACCAGTGATTTCTCTTAAGAGACCAAAGTGTGAAAGGGTAGAAAAATTTGATGAGTTGTTACTCAAAAACCATGTCACCTAGAAAAATTATATATAAATTTTTAGGGTCATATAGAACAACTCTACAATAACCTCTCTTAGTTTTTCATATCTCCAATCCATTTTCTCATGGTGACAAGTTTTCAACTGATGGAAAAAGCATCAGATGCATGTAGTGTAAAGTTGCAAGGTGGTGTGATTTTTGTTTTATTAATAATGCAACCAAAATTATATTTCCAGCACATATGGATGGGTAGTTTTATGCTAGGAAAGGTCCTATTTTTCACCCCAACATGCCGAAACATTTAGGGCTACATTGCATCAACAATTTCTCTTAATAGACCTAAGTGTGAAAAGGTGGTAAACTTTGAATAGCTATTACTCGAAAAACATGGTACTTAGAAACATTTAATTTGAAGGTACATGATCATGTAGGGTCCCTCTATAATAACCTATCTCATTTTCTTGTACCTTCAATCCATTTTCCCATGGTGACAAGTTTTCAGTTGATGGAAAAAGCATCAAATGCATGTAGTGTAAAGTTGCAAGGTGGTGTAATTTTTGTTCTATTCATCATTCAACCAAACCAATAGTTCCAACACATATGAATGGGTAGTTTATGCTAGGAAAGGCCATTTTTTACACCCCACCATTTCGAAACATTATGGGCTACATTACATCGGTGATTTCCCTTAAGAGACCAAAGTGTGAAAGGGAAAAAAACTTTGATGACCTATTAATCAAAAACCATGACACTTAGAAACATTATTTCTTAAGGTAAAATATCATGTATACCCCATATACAATAACCTCTCTTAGTTTTTCATATCTGCAATCCATTTGCCCAAGATGATGAGCTTTTTGTTGATGGAAAAAGCATTAGATGCATGTAGTTTAAAGTTGCAAGGTGGTGTAATTTTCATTCTATTTTTCATGTGACCAAACTAAAAGTTCCAACACATTAAAATGGGTATGTTTATACTAGGAAATTTCCTATTTCACACCCTAGCATTTCAGAACATTTTAGCACCAGTGATTTCTCTTAAGAGGCAAAAGTGCAAAAGAGAAGCAAACTTTAACCATCAGTTACTCAAAAATAATGACACTTAGAAAAATTTAGTTTGAAGGTACAAGATCACGTAGGGCCCCCCTACAATAACCTCTCTCAATTATTCATACCTCCAATCCATTTGCTTGTGGTGATGATTTTTCAGCTGATGGAAAAAGAATCAGTTGCATTCAAAACAAAGTTGCAAGATAGCCTAATTTTTGTTTTGTTCATCGTGTGGCCAAACCAATAGTTTCATGTCCTTCCACCATGGTAACAATTTTTTAGATGTTCAAAAAAGTGTCAGTTGCATTTAGTAAAAATTTGTCAAGAGGCATTGTTTACATTCTTCATCTTCTAGGGGTAAACCAACAATTCAAACACATTAGGGTGGCTATAGAATAAGTTCACTTTATAATATTATGACTAAATGATCTACACCAAATAACTAGTCTCCTCTATTGATTGAACTTAATGTAGTCATAAATATTTTGGTCAATATATGAATACATTTTTTGAGACTAATGAAAGTGTGGGCATGAAGAATACGTATATAAATTTGAAGTAGTGATTAACCAAATAGAGGATGATTATTTGAATATACTTAAATAAAATTATTGGAAATGTAGTACAACTTTTTCATACTTTGTCTTGAATAAAAATTGATTCCATAACTATATCCTAAAAATATGTTATCCAAGACCACAAACACAAACTAATGTAGGAAAGATAATAATTAACCAACAACTATAGGTGGAATGAGTGTGAAATAAGTTATGAAGCATGGGATACACTTGGATTTTAAATATTTGAATTAAACCTGTTGATGGTGAAAATGACACAAACAATGTTAAAACAAAATATTTCTACTCTATTTCTCCTAAAAAAGAAAGAAAACATATAGTAGCCTAACTCCCAAGGTCCTGATAGTTGGTTCTCAACTGTCTGGTGTCACTCAATCGGTCCATGCAACTGTAATGTTCAAGGGGCCCGTGTTGGTAACAAAGAATACAATAAGTGACTTGTTCATCCAGCTATTCTTCACAAAGAAAAGGGGTTTTTAAATAAAAGAAAAAGATAAATCAAAGGGTAAATCAGTAAACATGAATTAAACTCATCTAGCATCCGGACATATATCTTCAACAATGAATGTTTTTCCAACAGACCAAGAAAACCAAAGCATGACACAATTCATAGAATAATCCATACCATTGCATGCATCTAAGGTGCTTATTTTAATTTGCATACCACAACTATTTCAAAGATTCAAAAGAACACAGATTCATTCATTTCCAAGATCATAGATCAATAGAATTCAATAAATTCAATTCAATGATAATCTAACAAGATAATCCTTAAATATGGCTTCTTCTAATGACTTTAATCACATAAGAAACAATCATGCTTCAACACAATCACTGGCATACAGATAGATTATAACTCATCAACCTTATCAAGTAAAAATTAATTCTAACACCATATTGTGTAAACCTGTGATTTTATTTAACTATAAAAATCAAGTAACAATGTATCTCTGTAACAACTATGAAAAATTATATCTCCTAATATCAGGTGGCCAATTCTATTCTCTATCAGCCGACCCTTACAATATGATACCTCAAGGGTATTTATAGATATAAAAAATCTGAAGTCCTCTTCTATTTTAAGTCAACCCACCATTTTAGGGATTACAATTATCTTTGGAAACTTAGTTAAACTGGAAGAAAAGAGAATAGAAGAGAAGAAAAGCCATGCACTTCAAAAATTGCCAGTGTTGCATGCAACATGCAAAGAAGAAGAAAGCCATGCATGCATAAGATTTAAGCATGCAAAGTTTGTTCCACCATGTATTCGTCATAGCTAGAGAAAACTTGTTGTAATATGTCTAATTCTGGCCCATCCACCCAGTTGTCTTCAAACTTAATTCTTTTCAACTCCGTTGTAGCAAACCCTTTCATATCCCTCAGCTTTGTCAACTCTCTCTTAGTTTCTCTTATTTCTTCTTTGATGTCCATCAATCAATCTATCAGAAGATCTTCACCAACATCTCCTCTTTTCATAACCTCTTTAAATCTTTCGGTCCATTTCTGCTTTATTTGGCTTAAAGGTAAGCCTTCTTTTACAAGTACATCAACATTTACAATAATAGCAATGATTGCCTCCAATTCCTCAAATTGTTCATTTAGCTCCTTAACAGAATCTTGAACCTCATTTCTATGTTTGTATAGGAAATCTGTTCTAAATCGGAGTATACAAGAAGTCTTTTCCAGAAAATCCTTATTATCTTCTTCTAATATCGATTGTTCTAGGAGGGTAGTTTTAGGAAATTTATTGACCTCTTGCAGTTTCTGGCTGTATCCCCTATACTCCTCCTCTTGTGCTTCCAAAGTCTTAACATATTGGTTCATCTCTTTTATCAATCCCTCAATTACTTTGTACACCTCAAAACTGTCCTCTAGTACCTCATCTATTTCTTGATTTAATTTGCTAACCCACCGATCCAACATTTCTGCCTTACCCCTCACCTGTTCCAAATCATCTACTTCCTTCTTGCTCAACAAAACTAGGGTCTCAATCGCAGCAATCTGTTGTGATCTTGGAGCAGAAACATTCTTAAGAAAAACATGCAATTGATCTAATTGAGCCTTAAGCTCATCCTTCCTTTGTTTATCCTTCAACATCTTTGACTTGGTTGAGGATGCCACCACATCAATCAAATTCATTTGTTGATCCCTGGTAGGTCTTCCCAAATTCAAAGTGCCTAGCTGATAATCTATTAATTGCATATCTCATGCCTCCTTGCCTATCATAGGTAAAGCACATTCAACCACAATTTCTCCCTTATCAGTTAACCTAGTAGAATGCAGGATCCTGGCCTTCTTTTTAGGCCTTTATTTTTCAATTTCCTTCATCATATCCTCCCAATTGAGAGGTTGAGAAGGTGTCGGTATTCTCTTTTGAAGGTTTAATTTCAACCAAGTTGGAGCTCCTGGAGTAACAACCATCATGGTTGAAGAAGAGGAGGCAATAACTAAGGGAGGTTGCACATTTACCTGAGGTTGAGAATCAACCCTCTATTTCTATTGCTACTCTTGTTCCACACTCATTTGTGCTAGATTTTCAACTTCCTCCTTATCTTTTTTCTCTTGTACTCTCTTGTCTTCTTCCTCCTTCTTCAACCTTTCTTCTTCTAATCTTTCTTTCTCTAGTTTTTCCTTCTCCAATTTTTCTTTCTCCAATCTTTCTTTCTCCAATCTTTCTTTTTCTTCTTGTTGCTTTTTTATTAGCTCTTCGTCCTATTTCTCCTTTTGTAATCATTTTGCTTCTTCTTTCTTTCTATGAGCTTCTTTAGCAAGTTTCAACTTTGCTACCAGAACTTCTCTCTCCCTCCGGTGTCTTGCCTTCTCTTCCTCAAGGTCATGAATCTTTTGTATCAATTCTAACTTATCATTCGCCTCCTTAACCCTGAGCTCATGCTCTTTTTTCCTCTGCTACCTCTCTACTTCATTAGCTTTTGATTTAGCTTCAATTTTTTGCTGCTATAGTATGGCATCAGCTTGTGTCTTGGCATCAATTAACATTTGTTTCTCTACTACTCCAGCTTTCTCATCACCAGCCTTCTTGACTTCTTCAAACAATGCCCACTGATCTTCCTCTGTCATTACCTATTCTGTATCCTCTTCTAGAGGCATATTTTCTTGTATTCCTTTATCTGACAAAGTCTCATCTGAATCTATTTCAACATCATGAATTTCTACCTCCACTTCTTTTCCCTTCATAGTTTAAACCATAATATGAAGAGTCCCTTTTTGCACTTCCTCACTTTGTTGTTTTGCAAGTGGGATTTGAGTAGAAAACTCTCCTAATGTAGTTGTTGAAACAACCGATCCTATTTGAGCATCTCCTTCTTGTGTCTCTGATTCATCAACTATTGCTTCAAGCTCTATTTCTTCAATGTCTGGAGGAAGGAACTCCAAAGGCTCCTTGAGAGGTGTCTTTCTTTTAATCCTTTTATACCCTTTCCCCTTTTTAGGAGTTGGTCGTTAAGGAGTTTTGGTTCTTAGAACCAACCATTGAGCACTCCTATCCAAGAGTGCTCTCCCTATCTACTTAATATCAATAGTTTCCTCACTATCCCAGTCAATTGGATCCAAGATTTTAGTCCCAATGTTTAAAGCTTCATACAACGGATCCAATACAACTCCATTGTCCACCAATGTGTCAGGAATGTCATTTTTTATTCCAAGCTCTGCCATGAGTGAGACAAGTAATCTTTCATAATTCTTCTTCCTCAAATCATACTCATCCTATCGGTCACTCTAGAAATCTTCCAATAAATTGAAATGTTTATCGAACATAGAAGGCAGCAAGGCATTCATTTTACTCTTCGGGTCAAAGTGCTTCCAAGTTCTATACAAACCTAGATTTAACTGTATCAACTCACTGTACACCACCTTTTCTCCTACCAGATGGTGATAGCTATACTCACCCAACTTAATAGGGAAATTATGACATCTTGTCTTGTGCTTCAATCCAAACTAATCATTAACCCCTAGAGCCTGATATACAAATTCCATTAAAACTATCCTATTATTGCAACATCTTGGCAGCAAATGTGGATGGCCTTCAAAGACAACTAGCCTGAAGTATGTAAGCCTGGGATATTGAATGTACCAACATCCCCATTCAGTGATAAATTCCATGGCCTCTTGGCTCAGTCTGTACCTTGCATCTCCGTTGAGTTGGTTAATGATTGCATATATGAATGCATCATTAACCCTTCTGAATTGAGTTTCAGCAACCTGTAGGGATAGTTGGTTATAATGATCCCACACCTTCTTATGTCCATATAACCCTCCTATTATTCCCACTCTGTTCAGACCTGGGAAGATACCTACTCTTGTTGTTGCATACACAATGTAAGAAGTCATGAAAAAACATTTAGTCTCCCTAATACTGGTCAATTGATCATGAATGGCATCTGATACAATCATCGGCCAATCAAATTGATGGGTTCCATTTAAGATTATCTGGATGAAGGGAAACATCCAATCCTTGAAATGAAAGGCATCTCTCTTCCCAAAGGCCCTCGACAACATCATTATTAAATCTGATACTTCTTTATAAAAATCTACCCTCTTTGGTTGGTCTGCAAGCTTGGTTAGAGACTTCTTCTCTATTTTTAACCACTTTTTATTCAAGTGAGACTTGTTGGATTCCTTCTATTTCCTATATTTCTCTAGGGCATCTGCCTCAGTTAACTACACCAAGTTCCTAGGATCCGAAACACTAAATATACTTTGAAACATTTGAGGAGTGAGATCAATGATTACATTATCTTGTGAATCTATGCATTGTCAGGTAGCCAGATTGTAAGCTCCTGCAGCTGTCAAGATTAACTCCTGGCATTGGATTGATAGAGGAAACAGGGTGATATGAGCCAAGCTAGACTCAATAATTTTCTGAGTTCTCCCTATTATATCTTCAACAAATGTTTTTGAATACAGCTCCTCAAAATTGTATTGGCCCAAATTTGTGTCAGTGATGTCAGACAAATTCGATTCTACTTTGCTTGCAATAGCAACAAGACTCCTATGGTTATGCCTCAAGGATTAGGGTAACTATTTTGGCTTGATCTTCTTGGGCTTAACTACTACTTTTGATGTTCCTATAGGCTAGTTCCTTTCGACAGCTTCTCCTGATGTTCCCGACATTCTTTAGCTTTTCTGCAACAAAACCTCTAGTTAGATCCTTGAATAAACATCTCAAAATGTGTCTTAAAATCATACCTTTCATACATACATCAGAGGTGGAACTAGGTAGAAAACATCCTAAACAATCCTCTTTTAACATACTGTTGGGCTCGGAGCAAAAACTATTATTGATATTTCACTAACAAGAAGCGGGCTCGGAGTAGGGACTAGAATGGTAACCGGAACCGGAACAAAAACTGATTTAGTTTCTTTCAGATTTTATATTTTCATATTCTATTTCAGTTCCGCTTCCGCTTCTGCCTAGGTTATTGCTATTTTAAAAGAATACTTCTCACTATAAGCAGAGTTGGAGATGTGATGGAAAATGGAATTGACACTAATCATAAAACACATCCAAAAACCTAAATCAATTCCGATCTTGCTTTCGCCTACGTTGACCATGACGTCATCAATGATTTTAACAGTTTGATGCAAAACTTCATAATTAAGGACTAAGATCATATTAAAATAAAATGAGGCTTAAATACAACATGAAAAGACCATGTCCATATGACCGTGGGAGTGATTGTACTTTTAGGGCATCATATTTAATCATTCAAAAATGCGAATATAGAAATGCATAAAACCCTAATCTAAAAATGAGATATAAAAAATAGGGCACGAATTTAACCCCTCCTAATTTAACTAGATGAATGTGCAACAAAAACCCTAAGTAAAACAAGATTTAAACAACCCTAACTTACTGTAAAACCTAAATTTAATCTATCTTACTGTGGAACCCTAATTTAATCTCTGCGTTTAAAAACTAATGCAGCACAACGTGATCACAAAAAAATGTGAAAATGACCATGCCCTAACTCACTGAAAACCAGAAACAAAAGCCAAAATGAAATCAAGAACAACAACAAACAAACAAAGAAAAAAAAAATCATGCAAACCCACAGAAAAACACAAACCTGCCTAAAGCAAAGACGATCAAACACGAACAAAAAACACAAAATAAAAATAAAAGAAAAACAAGAATAGGAACCCTACCTTGAACGCAAAACAGGAAAAACCTACTGAATAAATACACAAGCAATTATCTCCTCTTCTTTCAATCGATTCACTCAGAAAAACTCCACTGCTGCTCTACTTTGCTCTTTGATTTTCTTAACAATAATAATAACCACCCATTTAATCCTTAATCAAGGTAAAAATCAGAGTTTCTACCTACACATGGCAGCTATCATTAACACATTAAATGCAGTAAAGTAGAGTCGGAACTAGATAAGAACTAGCACATCACTACAGTGTGACTTCAGTAAAAATTCAATGACCAAGAAATGGCAGGAGTGGAAGCTTTATGAAAACGGATTTGGAAACTTGAATAATCTCCCAACTTCGTTCCCGTTCTAGGTTTGGTTCCACCAACGAAGCATAAAACAAAACCAATCAAAAAGACCGAAAACAAGAAAACTAAACATAAAAAATTAGCCTAAAAAAAAAGTTCAAAAAGCGGAGGCAAGCGGAGGCAGAGACGGGATGGATCTTGATTTTGAAACTTAAAATAAATATCAACTTAAGGCCCACTGCGGCTCCAGATCTAACAAAGACAAGACAAAAGGTTAAAAAGAAAGACTGTCAGGATGAGAATCGGAAAGAGTTTTGAAAGAAGTTTCAGAACCCAATTAAGTTCCGGCTCTAGTTCTGACAAAATGAACCAAGGAAAAACAAAGTGTTGGAAACAAAAGACTCCAAACTTTGTTTGAAAATCAACAAAAGATAAAAACACAAAAGGGGGATCCATTTTGACCAAGGCAAAAGATGGGGTGGTTATGCAAGGCATAACAAAACCATCTACAAATATCCATTGAAGCTTGACATTATATAATGGAGGCAACATATTATTATCAAAAACTTTAAATCTAAAAATAGAATCCTTAATTAGCTCTTTTTTGGGGACGGGTGCAAAAAGATGGGGGGGCAAATTGTGGCCAAGTTTGAAAAAAAAATTTGATAGCTCATAACACAAGCACGTTATAACATGATCGCTTTATGGCTTGGTGTGCTGATCCTAAGGCTCGACCACACTAAGCCTATTCCATGCTCAAGTTATAATGTGAGCACGAAATAACGGACTTGCGTTATGAGCCATTAAAACAAAAAAAAAAAGGAAATCGAGCTCATTTATGTTGTGACTATTTTTTTCTGCCTACGGACAAAATCCCTTCTTTTTCATGCTCACATTTTGGGAGGAGTGAATCTTGTAAATTTTTCATCAATTTATTTCTATTTCATCACTAGGATGATGCCATGTCGATGGGGAGGTCGAAGAGGTAAGGATTTTTTGTTTTTTGTTGCGAATTTTTTATTTTTAGGTTGTTTGTTATATTCATTTGTTGAATTTGTAGGAGATGATAACGATCCTCAAAGCCCTCCTAAAAAATATTCAAAAACCAGAGCAACAACAACATGAAAAAAATCCTCAAGTTGAACAACCACAACAAAAATCTCCTCCACCAATCCCTCAACATCCTCCTGGCACTCAGAAAAATTTAATGAGTGAAATTGAAAAAAATAAAAAACAAATTGAGGAGTTAATCACAAGGTCGAACGATCGAAACGGTTCAACCATGTAAAGAAAAACACTCACAAATTCACTTACAGAAATGTTAAAACATGTAGATGCAATCAACAAACAATTAAGTGGTTGGCAAGATAGGATGCAGGTGGCTAGGAATTTTTACTGGGATAAATTATCATATAAAGATGTAAAAGATCTAAAAATTAAAAAAAAAAGATTTGTGCTCATTATTCACTGACCCACGCACAAATCAAAATCTTAGCCTCAATGTGAAGAGGTTTCCTATCCATTGGTGCCACCACCAATAGATTAGGAACTTTTTTTGGGATAGGTGGTACATGGTTTTTGATTATCCACCATGCAATAATTGCGAAGTCCCATAATATTTCCTAAGGAAACTATATTGTGAGTTCATCTTTAACAAAATCTTGAATTATTTTGATATGAGGGACTTCAAGGGTAGAGGGGGGGTCAGCTCAAGATAGACCTGGTGTACAATAGGATCCTAGGAAGCAAGCGAGACAACCTCTCACTAGGCCACCTCATGAGAACATTGTTATCCCTTCCATCACAAAGGAGAGTGCTAATGTAGACACTTTGTAGGCCATCAACTCTTTGACCTAGAGTGTCATCCAGCATGCCAACCCTCTACTATAGTGCCATCCAGGGGAGTCTTCGAGTGGTGGGCTTCAATCCCATTTGTGTTAGGCTTGTGGGGTGACTTGTTCATATGACCCCACTTACACTCAGGAGGATTCTATGCAAGATACATTTGTAGTTATGGAGATGGTGAGGGTAGTTGACATTTTGAAAGAGGCTTATGGCATCGATACTCAGGTAAATGTTAGCATGTTTATTGAATTTAATTTATTAAATTTCAATTTTGAAATGCAAGATTAACTAATTTAGTTTTATGATTTTAATAAAACATTTGGGTTATAATGTTGATACTAGATAAACTATCCCTACACTTGCATATTACTCCACTGCATCTACCGTTGAGGTATGTAACTAATAAAAAATTATAAATTTATTACATATTAATAGCATTGTTATATTAATGGTATTCTAATATATGATTTTGGATGATGAATAGGATAATATTAGAGGTTTTGTGGGAACACCTCCCAATGCCAATAGATTTAGACAAACCTACACGCAGGAAATAGAATAAATATTTTTACTAATGAATTGTACTTAATATATTTGTTTAGTTTATATTCATATCATTGATTACATTGCATTGCACATCTTTCAAACTAAAAAATTTACTTTACATTCAATAACTAGTAACTAGATGTTGATAGATGAAAAAATTTCAACTACAATATAGTTGTTTAGAAAGTCAACATAAGCAGTGATGCAATTAATTCACAAAGAATAAGTAATAAGTAGGAGAAGCTTCCAATTTCATTTTCTTTTCATGGCATTTCATGAGACCACCTTTTACTGAGGCATATTTTCAAATAGTTCATTGCCTTGTCTATGCTATGGATTCTTGGAAGAAATATATGAAATAATAATAGTAAGCAATAGCATAGACAAGACAATGAGTTGTTTGAAAAAATGTCTCAAAGAAATATGGTCTCATGGTGATGTCCATCACCATGAGACCCAATTTATTTTAGGCATTTTTTCAAACAACTCACCACCTTTTCTATGCTACCACACTTTCCATACATGTATACCAAAGCATTTTATCAAACAGTTCATTTCCTTGCTACTATGGCTAAAAGCCTAAAAAATGTGATTTCCAACAAACTATGGATGCTTGGAAAAAATATATCAAAGCATAATAGTAAGCAATAGTATATACAAGGCAATGAGTAGTATGAAAAAATTCCTTGAAGAAATATGATCTCATGGTGATGGAATGCCATTCCATCACCATGAGACCACATCTCTTTGAGACATTTTTTCAAATATCTCACCACCTTTTCTATGCTACCAAATTTTCCATACATGTGTACCAAATAATTTTATCAAACTACTCACTTCCTTGTTGCTATGGCTAAAAGCCTAAAATAGGTGCTTTCCAACAAACTATGGATGCTTGGAATTTTTTTATCAAAGCATAATAGTTTTCAATATCATAGTCAAGGTATTGAGTAGTATGAAAAAATGCCTTGAAGAAATGTGGTCTCATGATGATGGAATTCCATTCCATCATTATGATACCACATTTCTTTGAGGCATTTTTTCAAACAACTCACTGCCTAAAGAATATAAACCAACCCTTTAGCCAAAATTCCCCTCCAAATTATTTCAAGGTACTCATCCTCATCCTCAATTTACCAATCCATGCAACCTTCCACCTTTTATTCCACTTGTTCATGTACCCACCCCTCCCTCTTCATGTCATGATCTCACTCCATCTCATAACCAAGACCACACTATACCATCCACCCCATCCTAGCATATACCATAGAGAAGGAAATGAACTGCTTGAAAACATGCCTCAAAGAAATGCATTCTTATGGTGATGGAATGCCATGACACATTTTTTTGTAATGGAATTCCATCACCATGAGACCCCATTTCTTTGAGGTATTTTTTCAAACAATTCACTGCCTTCTCTATGCTACCACAATTATCATACATTGTCTATGAAAGCATTTTATCAAATGGTTCACCGCCTTACTGCTATGGGTAAAAGCCTAAAAATAGGTGCTTTCAAACAAGCTATGGATAGGGAAAATTGTAAGCATGATAGTCAGAAATATATAGTTTAATAAGTACTCAAAATTTTGTTTATTATCTCATACATTATAAGTCATGACGTGGATCGCTATTGTAGTTTTCATGATTGAATAATTTATTGTTTTATTTTTAGATGTTGGAAACAGATACACCTTTGAATTTTCATAAGGAAATGGAGCTCAGTCTTTCAACTAATATAGAATCATTGATGGCTCTCATAGAGGAGGTATGAGGCAGATTACTAAATTTTAATTTACGTTCATTTTTATAGATGTTAGTTAGTGAAAAATTAAACCATTATTGATTCATAGTTTAATTTCTCTTTGGATGGTTTCTACAAGGTTTTAGCATGCCACAACATGGGTATGCAAATATTTCCCTCAAGGAGCGAGATCATCTACTGGTGGTAAGTGATTATTTTGTTAAATATATCATTTTTATAATGTAATTTCTATATATTAATGTCTTTACTTCTTATTGTAACTGATAAAGCTTGACTAAGAACTAAACCCTAGGAGGAGCACCTGGAACACTCCTCAGCCTCAAAATAAATGAGTGACAAACCAATTGCCATCTAGACGACAAGCAAAGCATAAGAATTTATTTTGAGAGGATGCAAAGCAATAACTTTTGATTCTAGAGCCCTTTGTTGTATGCCTATATGGCATTTTTGTACATATTTTGTATTGGATATATTTGACATTGTATGCCTATATGGCATTCTTGTAAGCCTATATGGCTATTTTGTATATATTTTATACTTATATTGACATATACTAATGTATGCCTACATGGCTATTTGGTTAATACAAATCTTTTTTATTGATGGTGTCCATATTTGCATTATAAATCCATGGTTCAATAGATATGAGTTACTTGTATTCAAGTGTATACATTACAACTTACATGTATACTTTGTGACCTACATGTTTTCATGCATATACCTTGTATTCATGCATATACTTTGTATTAATTTGTGTATACTATGTATTTGTGTGTATACTTCAAGGCTTATGTGTTTTTGAGTACTTGTGCTTCCCTTATTCACATGTATGCTTGACTTATTCACATGTGTACTTATTAATTGGTTAGCCCTAGCATTAATCATTATTGTCCTTCACAGTTTGTCTTGAATATTTATTAATTGATGCTAAACAACTTTATTAGTTGATGCTAAGCAACTTCAATATTTCTAGGAATACTAGTAGAGTTACAAATTACAAAATTGCACAAATTGGAAAGAAAAGATTAATTGTAAATAAATGCACTGATTATTGACTTGATAATTGATTAAGAATGAGTATAATATATATCAAGAGATGAGCCTTCTAGAATGGAAACTGCCAACTAGAAAATAGGAAAAGCATTTTCAATAATTTGAAAGCAATAGTCCACCCAAAATTGCAATGGGAGAGAAGGCTTATTTAAGATCCTTGAGCAATGTATTTCTTAATGCTCCCTTTTTCTTACATATCTCAATCCAATTTAATCCAAAGAGTTCCATTAAATGCTTTATCTGAAAGCCAAAAACACATTTTCAATTGGTATTCCATGAGATGTTTCATAAAAAGATTCCAATATATTTAATCTTTTGATTGGAACAACTCAATTAAGCAAAGGATACATAATCTTCACAAAACTCATAAAACATAATATTCACAATAGATGATGAGTAGTTAATGTCTTGACACATTATCATACAAACATTTATCTTGAATAGTCTTTAAACATTTTCACAACATAATCCTCATAGTACAAAATGAATTGTTATGTTCTTGATCCATCACCATATAAACACGTCAAAATATGTATATGTCAACTTTTTGCAATATTATTTCCTGTACAGGAAATGGACTTGGGAGAAATCTCTATAACTTATCATACAAATAAGAAATGGACTCAAGGGTGAAATATTTATTTATCACACCAAATAATAAATGTACATGAGAGAATCACTTGTTTCTCTTAGATTCCAGTTTTCAAGCATAGAAAATCATTTCAAATGAAAATGAAAAAATGCTTCACAACCAAAGTTGTTAATTGAGGAAAAATAAAGTGTTTCCAAGTTCCACCATTGTACGCATTTACAATTGGTTGTATATTGTTGTAAGAGCAAGGAGAATAATTAAAAAAATTATTTTGTTTGCTAGATTTGAGAAAGATCATATGCTTTTTGTGTGAAAAATTTGGACTTCTCAACTATCGTATGAATGTTACTCTTTTCGATTGTTTTGCATTCCATCATAAGGGATCGAACTGGTTGAATGTAGCTTAAAGTGATTTAGTATGTGTGGATGTGAAAGAGGACCATGCCTAGCGTAAATGAACCTATTAGGACACATTGGAATAGTTCATTTGGTCACATGAGTTGTAGAACAAAAGTTGCACCACTTTGCAACTTTACACTGCTTGCATTTGACACTTTTTCTATCAAGTGAAAATTGGACACCATGAGAAGATGACTCCAAGATTAAAAAAAAAATTGAGATAGGTTATTGTATATGGGCCTAACATGATCCCATAGGCTTAGACAGAGAGTTTTTAAGGATCACATTTTTTGAGTA
Source organism: Sequoiadendron giganteum (assembly GCA_007115665.2). Lineage (NCBI taxonomy): Eukaryota > Viridiplantae > Streptophyta > Pinopsida > Cupressales > Cupressaceae > Sequoiadendron > Sequoiadendron giganteum. The sequence goes on along the minus strand of CM021103.1, from coordinate 444,386,959 downwards.
ATAGCTCGTCAAATATTGTTGCCCTTTTGTAGTTTAGACCCTTAAGGGATCAAGTCGGTTGAATGTAGCTCAGAGAAATTTGATGTGTTTGGGTACAAAATAGGACCATGCATAGCATAAACATACCCATATAGACATGTTGGAACAGTTAGTTTGGTCACACAAGTTGTAGAATGAAAGTTGCACCACTTTACAACTTTACACTACTTGCATTTGACACTTTTTCCATCAAATGACAACTAGACACCATGGGAAAATGACTAAGATAACAAAAACAGATAAATTTTATTGTAGATGGGCCCTATGTGATCTTGTAAGCTCAGATGAAGAGTTCGTAAGCATCATGTTTTTCAAGTAATAGCCCGTCAAAGATTGTTGCCCTTTTGCACTTTAGACCCTTAAGGGATAGAGCCAGTTGAACGTAGCTCAAATTGATTTAGCATGTTTGAGTGTGAAAGAGGACCATTCCTAGCATAAAACCACCCATCTGAACACATTGGAACAATCTGTTTGGTCACACAAGTTGCAGAATGAAAGTTGCACCACTTTGCAACTTTACACTGCTTGCATTTGACACTTTTTCCATCAAGTGAAAACTGGACACCACAGTAAAATTACTTCAAGATAACAAAAATAAAGAGAGGTTATTATAGAGGGTCCCAATACAATACCATAGGATTAGACAAATTGTTTTTAAGCATCATGGTTTCTGAGTAATATCCCTTCAAAGATTGTCACCCTTTTGCACTTTGGACCCTTAAGGCATCGAGCCAATTGAATGTAGCTCAAAGAGATTCGGTGTGTTTGGGTGTGAAAGTGTACCATGCCTAGCATAAATGTACCCATCCAAACACATTGGAACAATTTTTTTGGTGACACAAGTTACAAAATGAAATTTGTACCACTTTGCAACTTTACACTCTTGCATTTGACACTTTTCCCATCAAGTGAAAACTGGACACCATGGGAAAACGACTTCGAGATAACAAAAATAGAGAGACTTAGTTATAGAGGGGCCCGACACAATCCCATAGGCTCAAACGAATAGTTTGTAAGCATCATGGTTTCTGAGTAATAGCCTGTCAAAGATTGGTGCCCTTTTGCACTTTGGACCCTTAAGGGATCAAGCCGATTGAACATAGCTCAAAGTCATTCAATATTTTTGGGTAAAAAATTGGACCATGCCTAGTGTAAATGTACCCATCCAAATGCGTTGGAATAGTTCATTTAGTCACATAAGTTGCAGAACAAAAGTTGCACTAGTTTGCAACTTTACACTACTTGCATTTGACACTTTTCCATCAAGTGAAAACTAGACACCACAGGAAAAAAACTCTAAGATAACAAAAAATAAGATAGTTCATTGTAGAGGGGCCCAATGTGATCCCATAGGCTTAGAAAAATAGTTTGTAATCATCACATATTTTGAGTAATAGCCCATCAAATATTGCAGCCCTTTTGCATTTTGGACCCTTAAGGGATCAAGTTGGTTGAACGTAGCTCAAAGCAATTCAGCGTGTTTGGGTGAAAAAGAGGACCATTCCTAGCATAAAAGTACCCATCTAGATACATTGGAATAGTTTTTTTGGTGACATGAGTTGTAGAATGATAAGTTGCACCACTTTGCAAGTTTCCACTACTTGAATTTTACACTTTTTTCATCAAGTAAAAACTAGACACCATGGGAAAACAACCCCAAGATAACAAAAATTGAGAGAGGTTATTGTAGAGGGTCCCAACATGATCCTATAGGCTCAAATAAAGAGTGTGTAAGCTTCATGGTTTTTGAGTAATATCCCGTCAAAAATTGATGCCCTTTTGCACTTTGGACCCTTAAAGGATCGAGTCAATTGAACATAGCTCAGATTGATTTGACATGTTTGGGTATGAAAGAGGACCATGCCTAGTGTAAATGTACCCATTTGGATGCATTGGAATGGTCTATTTGGTCACACGAGCTACAAAATGAAAGTTGCACCACTTTGTAATTATACATTGATTGCATTTAACATTTTTTCCATCAAGTGAAAACTAGACACCACAAGAAAATGACTCTGATATAACAAAAACCAAGAGAAGTTATTGTAGGGGGGCCCAACATGATCCTGTAGGCTCAATGAAGAGTTTGTAAGCATCATGTTTTTTGAGTAATATCCTATCAAATATTGTTGCCCTTTTGCACTTTGAACCTTAAGGGATCGAGTTGGTTGAACATAACTCAAAGCAATTCAGTGTGTTTGGGTGTGAAAGATGACCATGCCTAGCATAAAACAACCCATTCAAATGTGTTGGAATAGTTCATTTGGTCACACATGCTACATAATTAAATTTTCACCATTTTGCAACTTTACACTGCTTTCAATTGACAACTTTTCCATTAATTCAAAACTGGACACCATGGAAAAATGACTCCAAGATAACAAAAGTCAAGAGAGTTTATTGTAGAGGTTCCATACATGATCCTGATGCCTCAGACATAATTCCCATAATTGACAAGGTATCTAGGTGACAGGTTGTCAAAGATTGTCGCCCTTTTGCAATATGGATTGTTAAGGGGTTGCGTTGCATGAATTACAAATGTTTGAGGGCAACAATAAATTTTAAATTTTGAGTAAATATCATTACAAGTGTTTATTTGAATAGACTATATTCTATATTGGTATTGATATATAATCATTAGGCTGACTTTTTTTAATAAATGAAGTTTTTTATAATAATTTAGTCAATTGGTGCTAGTTATAATAGGGAGAGAATAAAAGAAGAAAAAGAATGATTAGTAAGCATCAATTGTTATTACACTCACTTACAATAAAATAAATTTTATTTGACTTTCTTAATTCTTTTGTTTGTGCTACAATTGTCTAATATACTTCATACATCATTCTAAAACCCAAGTGCTTTTACTTGTAGGCATAATTCCTTAGGTACTCTATTCTCATAGATCTTTTACAATTTCACTCGTACATTCAAGATTCTCTTATAATGTATAAATCATAGGTGCTCATGATGAGGTTAAATTCAAATGAATAACTTGAGATTCCCTCGCTAAGCTTCACACACTCTTTTATAATGTCTTCAAATCAGAATTAAGATTTGTCGAGATCATCAAAATAAGGATGTTGCATTGTTTTTTTGGCTGAAATTCTCTTAGATGGCTCATAAATCAACATTTTCTACAACGAGACACCAATCAATTTTTAGTAGTTTACTTACAAAAATGAAAAGTAAAAGAAGAAAAATAAAGAGCATCCAAAATGGAAATGAAATGAAAAATAGATGGAAGACACTTACACACAACAAATCCACACTATTTGGTTCCAACTCAGGAATAACAAGGCATAAATCTTGATGCTTCCATTGAGGATAGGCATTCCAATCTCTCAACTTAGTCACTCTTGGTCATACATCTTCATTGGGAGTTCCAAGATACCTATTGCAAACAACACCTCTCATGAATATAATAGCTTGAAATTTGAGACGCTCTTTAATGTCTACATCATAGGTGCTCATGATAAGGTAAACTTCAAATGAATAACTTGAAATTCCCTCACCAAGCTTCACACACACTTTTATAATGACTTAAAATAATATTTGATATTTTTCAAGATCATCAAAATAAGGATGTTGCATTGCTTTTTTGGTTAAGATTCTCTTGGATGGCTCATAAATTAGCATTTTCTATAAGGGGACACCAATCAATTTTTAGTAGGTTACTTACAAATAGGAAAAGTAAAACATTAAAAAGAAAGAGAACCCAAAATGGAAATGAAATGAAAATAGATGGAAGACACTTATAGACAACAAATCCACACCATTTGGTTCCAACTCGAGAACAACAAGGCTTAAATCTCAATTCTTCCATTGAGGATAGGGATGCCACTCTCTCAACGTAGTCACTCCTAGCCATACATCTTCATTGGGAGTTCCAAGATACCTATTGCACATAACATCCTCATGAATAGAACATGAATATAGTGTAACCAAAATATTACTTTCCAACCTTTTGGAAACTTGTAACCATTATAAAAACAACACAATTTAATCTTCCACTTAGTTTACTTATCTATTGAGAATATCCTACATCATTTTTTTTTCAGAATTTTGAGAAAAAATAAAATACCATTGAACTTTGTATCCTTTTACATAGTTATAAACATAAAGTGTGCAACATTTACAAGTCTGATAACTTCATCAATCACCTACATACATGATATAAACATTAGATTATAACATTTTCATCATAGCATTCACATCATACAAATTAATGTGCATAAAAGTATAAATTAATAAGAACCAATGTGCATACTTAAAAATTAATCCAATGAACCATTTTTGTTTGCTCCACTCTTTATTATGTCAAGTATTACCTCATGGTTAGACTCATAGACCTTCCACAAGGTCTTACTCAAAGGTCTACCCCCATATTTGGTCAAATGAAAATTTGGATGCCACAACAAGGTTTGAGTAATGAAGAATATTTTGATGCATGTCAAAGTCTTGAAACAACCAATATTTAACACTCTTATGTGGCTACCTCCTAAGCCACATTCCAATAACTATAACTGAGCTTGTAGGGTATTTGATGTTTCATCCATCTATAACTAGGCCCTCCAATTTCTTTTTGGCCTCAACACAATGACACAAGTTATATTTTGTTCTCTTTTTATTGTCTTCATCTGCAATAGCTGCATAAACATGCCCTGCATTGATATGTGCAACAAATCTCTTGAAATTAGTCAACATTACAAATACACTACAAAGTAAGATAACAATAGGAATTTCAAAAACTAAACAAGTAGATATATTACCTAGTTGAGCTAGATCTGATATGTGGTCAAAGTCAATTGATGAATCCATCTATGTTAGTTCCAATGCCATCAAAGGGTGATATGTGTGAATTGGGCTAAGATAACTTAATGACCATTTCTCAACCCACTCCTTTGACTCACAATCATCCCAATATTTCATTGTAAATGAAGAACAAAAGCATGCCATCTTTGATATATTGATACTCCATGAACCTGCATCTAAGCTCAAGAAAGAGTGTAGCTCACTTGATATTGTTAGTGTACAACAATCCTCATATGGTGCAATGTTATTATAATCCATCAACCAAAAAATCTATGAACTGAAGATGTACCTTCATTACCAGGACCCATCGAAGCATTACACCACTCAACAATTGATTTTGTATCTGTCAACTTTGCATTGTCTTTATACTTTAAATCTTCTCATGATAATTATCTTTTCACACATGATCTTGCACCATCATGCTCTCCCTTTCCATGCACGTCCTCACAAAATTTACACATATGTTGAACACCTATAATGGCATGCATCTTGCACAACCAGCAGAACATGCGCGAGTTCTTGAACTATGCTACACAGTTATCTAACCATATTATATGTCGGCCATATGCTATGCCTCTTTGAGCCAAATCATTTTAGAACATCTAGAAGCAACCTTAAAAGAACTCTAGAGAATGTGTGTGATCATTACTAATATAAAAGTGATACTCCATTAATACCTTCCTTTTGTCCTCTGTACTATTAGCTTCATGAATGAATGCTATGTGCACAAATATTGAAACCTGTGTAGAGTTGTAATATTTTGATTGCACCTCATGTTGTGGTTGTAGAGTGTAGTTCTCTGCAAAGTCGACCACTAAAACTATGCTGCCAACTAGAAAGGTGTCCTTGCATAGCTTCAATTGTGTGTCCAACCATAAATCTCTATGGGTATGCCTTGCATACTCATACACTATATTGTCATGAAACATGGACATAAACTAATACACTAGAATATTTTGAGTAACCAAATCACACCTTTTTGCTTGATTACCATCTTTTGTAATGTATGCCACTATTTTATACCTCTTTAACTCTCCTAGTTTTTGTTCCACCTCATGTGTGCTTTCCATATGTTGAAATACTGGCATACACTACAAGCCACCACAACGCTGAAATGAACCATCCAATCATAGTTTCCTATAGAATATCTAGTAATCCTCTATTTCACATAATTTTTTTCATAAGAACTCTCTTGAAGATGTTTGTGGGGCTTGTATGCCAAAAATCCTGTAAAACATCATTAGTATGCAAATCTAAACATATAGAACGATAAAAATCATAATGGTTAGAGAATTCAATATGTAGTCTACAACAACAAGTACTACGTGTGTGATTTATCTTAACATAAAAAGGTTTAATCATTTCAAAATATCTTTGAAAATTTTGAATTTAAGGATAATCATGTTGAAATTTATGAAAAAATTGGGTTTGAGTCATATCCAAAAAAAGATTTGGATGTGGCTCATGGTTTCGACTACCAATTCTCCTTCTTACCACATCACTTTGATTTGGGGATGGCCTTGTGTAATTCTTCCAATAATCTTCAATTATTTGTTTCAATGCTTCAACAACTTTTTAATATCTTCGTGGTAGTCTCCCTAAGAATTCCCATAATTCATTTGAATTGGTTCCTTCAATTATTTGCTTCCTTTGAATGACTCTTGATAAATTTTTTCTATTAATTCTCATTTATTCACTCGTCTTTCTAATGAGATGATCTCTCCTTATTTGACTACTTACCAAAGTCTATGTAATGACACATCGGGTGACATTACTATCCTTTGAGTGTGAGGTCTTACCCACACTCTCATAAGAATCCATTAGATTCTTCACAATAGTATTTTCACTTGAAGCATTCAATGTTCTCAACCCAAGAATCTTCATGATATTTATATGCTTTATACCCCGCATCATTTCAACAAATAGTTGATATCTTGCGGTCTCATTTATCCTTTCAAAGAACAATTTCTAAATCTTATCAAAATATATTCTACAAGTGTATGTTGGAATCTTACCTTCCATGTGCTGTAAAATATCCTCATCAATATTAATCAAATAATTTGCTTTCTACGCAAAATTCTAGGTGGTGTTCTCCTAGGTACATACTCCTTAACATTAGGAATTTCATCAATATTCAAGTGGGGAGGGCTAGATTGCATACCTTCAATCGAGGGTGGAATAGATGACATACCTTGAGGTTCACATGGGGATGATGGCATACCTTCTTCATCAAATCTGAATGATGATGTACTCTCAACTTGAGATGTGGTGGATGGTATCCCTTCATATTCACTTGCGGTAGATGGTGTCCAACCATATTCACTTGTGGTAGATGGTGTCCCTCCATATTCACTTGGGGTAGATGGTGTCCCTCCATATTCACTTGTGATTAATGGTGGCCCTTCATATTCACTTACAGTAGAGGGTGTGTCTCCAACTACGGTATTTGAATCTGTCTTAGCACGATGCTTTCACATTTTTTCCCTTTGTGTCGCCAATGCCTTTTCTCTTTTTTATGGTTGAGGTTCCTCTTCAATTGTCTTTTTTTTCAATCCTATCCAATTTCTTCTTCTCATGATATGTCCTCATCCATTCTCTATGTTTTGGTTTATTCCTTGTTTGTTTCCTTGACATCATGGATATTTTTTCTTTTAGCATGGTAATGAGACAAATATTAGCTCCTAAAAATTGAATCCATACAAAGAAATGAAATATATATCATTCAAGGCTTCATACAAAATACTTACAATCATTTTGTAGAACATTATTTCTAGCATAGACAAAGGTCGCATGAATTTTTCTAATGGAATTCCTTAAAGAAATCTAGTAATGTGGCATGTCATGACTGCAAGATACACTCAAAATGGAAGCATGGACAAGGCATGTGAATTGTTTGACAATAATGTTTTCATAGACATGTATGCAAAATGTGGTAGCTTTGACAAGCTAGTGATCCCACTAGCTTTCCAATGAGATAGGGTTGACAAGGTAGGGGCAATGTATGCCTCATAGAAATGGGAACTCAAAATGGAAGCAGGGACAAGGCATTTGAATTGTTTAAAAATAATGTTTTCATAAAAATGTATGCAAAATGTGGTAGCATTGAAAAGCTAGTGAGCTCACTAGCTTGCCAATGTGGTAGGGTTGACAAGGTAAGGGCAGCGTGTGCCTCATTGAAATGGGGTCTCACAATGATTATAATCACCATGAGATTCCATTTCTATGAGGCATACGCTACCACTGTGAGACCCCATTTCTATGAGGCATACGTTGCCCCTACCTTGTCAACCGTGAAACACCATTTCTATGAGGCATACATTATCCTTACCTTGTCAACCCTACCACATTGGAAAGCTAGTAGTACATCACTGTGAAACCCCATTTCTATGTGGCATATGTTGCCCCTACCTTTTCAACCCTACCACATTGGCAAGCTAGTGAGCTCACTAGCTTGCCAGTTTGGTAGCATTGACAAGGTAGGGGTAGAATATGCCTCATAGAAATGGGGTCTCATGGTGATGTTATGTGAGGCATACGATGCCCCTACCTTTTTATTACATCACCATGAGACCCCATCATGAGACCCCATTTATGTGAGGCATACATTGCCCCTGCCTTGTTAGTACATCACCATGAGACCCCATTTCTATGAGGCATATGTTTCCCTTACCTTGTCAACCGTATCGCATTGGCAAGCTAGTGAGCTCACTAGCCTATCAATGCTACCACATTTTGTACACATTTTTACAAAAACATTATTGTCAAACAATTCAAATTCCTTGTCCATGCTTCCAATTTGTGACTATCTTACAATCATGGCAAGCTAGTGAGGTCACTATCTTGCCAATGTGGTAGGGTTGACAAGGTAGGGGTAGTGTGAGCAAATGCCTCATTTAAATGGGGACTCATGGTGATGTAAATCACAATGAGACCCCATTTCTATGAGGCATTTTCTCATGATACCTCTACCTTGTCAACCCTACCGCATTGTCTTGTGGCATTCTATGATTGCAATAGAAGTTGCACCTTTCCCCATGTTACTAAATTAGCCTTGAATAAAGAGTCTTGAAAAAATGGAGAGAAGGGTTAGAATCCCTTGTAGGTAGACTAATCAAGGAAAAATTTAAAATATATCACAACATAAGTGATGAGGTAAGTTTATTGATGGGGTAAATTTAGAAATAGAGATGAAAACTAAAATAGATTCAAAGATCTATCGATGTGGGAGGAGTATATTCTAATTTCTAGAGACATGTATGGATAATTTGATAGCATAGACAATGTAATCAGCTGGTTGATAAAATGCACATCACCATGAGACCCCATTTCTTTGAGGCATTTCTTCAAATGACTGATTGCCTTGTCTATGTTGTTTGATAAAACTCTTTGGTAGACATGTATGGAAAATTTGGTAGCATAGACAAGGAAATCAACTGCTTGGTAGAAATGTTTGGTAAAATACCTCAATGAGATATGTCCTCATGGACTAGAATGATTGCAGGATATGCACAAAATGTATTTGTTGAAAAGTATTTAGAAAATTTCAACCATATGCAATTTATAGGTGTAAAACCAAATTCCAATACATTTTCCAACATTCCCCATTCCTATATCAAAATTAAAGCTTTGGAGAGGGGTATGCACATCCTTAGAAAAGGATTGAGAAATTATGTATTATTTTACATACTTATAACTTCTATCATATATATGTGTATACAAAATGTGGAGGCATACACAAGGTAAGTCAATTGTTTAACAAAATGCCTCAAAGAGATATGGTTTAAAATTTTTATTAACAAGTGTAAATAATTATGTGATTTAAAATGTGCATTGACAAGCTAAGTTTATAATGAAAAACAAACAATTTGATCATGGAATATGAAAAATAACAAAAATCAAAGCAAGCTAAAATAGAATGAAATAAAATGTGTAAAGACTTCACCTACCTCAAAACCCAGAGTTTCAAATGGAGAAGTTCTACCCAATTATGTAGCCTTTTCTTCTTCTTTCTTCAAACTCCTCAACAATTTTGAATTTTTCAAAACCTTGTTACACCCTAAACTTCAATTGTATATCACTCTTGAATGGAATTCTGACTTGAATTGATATTATATTCCTTTCAACATGAAAAATATGCTATTTCATACAAAGGTGGTGGAAAGATCATGAAAAAGGTGGTGGAATGTGAAAAAAATGCATGCACACATCACAAAATCATCAAAAAGATTTTTTTTGTTGGAACACATGAAAAACTAGGAGAACATGTAGAATGTGGGCCTTGAGATCACAGGTATATTGGGTTGTTTACCATTTTTAGAGCAAGAAAAAACATGCACGCATTATAACATGAGTGTTATGTCTTGTTAAAATAATGGTCATATCTCTACTACCTCAAAATGCACTCATGTTATGAGAAAGTTAATTTTATATAGGTTTATTTTCTCTTTCTCTCTATCCTCTACCCTCTACCCTTAAGCCCTTAAACCCTCTACCCTTTACCCTCTATCTCTCTCCCACTCCTTCCCTCTCTCTATCTATCAATTCTCTCCCTCCTACCCCCTCTCCCTCTCTCAAATCTATCTCTCTCACTCACTCACTCCTTCTATCTCTCTCCCCTCTACCCTTAACCCTTAAACCCTCTATCGTTTATCTCTCTCTCCCACTCCCTTCCACTCCCTTCCACTCTCTCTCAATACTATCCCTCCTATCCCCTCTCCCTCTCTCAAGTTTCTCTCTCTCTCACTCACTCCTTTTATCTCTCTCCCCTCTACCATTAACCCTTAAACCCTTAAACACTATACCCTCTATCCCACTCATTATCTCTCTCCACCCTCTATCCCACTCAACCCAATACCCTAAACCCTCAACCCTCAGCCTTTAAACCCTAAAACCTTAAACCCTCTACCATCTAACCTCTACCCTCAACCCTCTACCCTTAAACCCTTAAAACCTCTACCCTTTATCTATCTCCCACTCCCTCCCTCTCTCTCACAAGTATCTCCCTCCTACCCCCTCTCCCTCTCTCAAGTCTATCTCTCTCACTCACTCACTCCTATCTCTCTCCCCTCTACCCTTAACCCTTAAACCCTCTACTCTTTATCTCTCTCCCACTCCCTCTCTATCTCTCTCAATAATCTCCCTCCTACCCCCTCTCCCTCTCTCAAGTCTCTCTCACTCACTCACTCACTCCTATGTCTCTCCCCTCGACCCTTAACCCTTAAACCCTTAAACATTGTACCCTCTATCCCACTCACTCTCTCTCTACCCATTATCCCACTCAACCTAATACCCTAAACACTCAACCCTCAACCCTTAAACCATAAACCTTTAAACCCTCAACCCTCTACCCTCAACCCTCAACCCTCAACCCTCTACCCTCTACCCTCAACCCTCAACCCTCAACCCTCTACCCTAAACCCTAATCCCTCAACCCTTATACCCTAATCTCTCAACCCCTATACCCTCTACCATATGAAATGGACCCTCAACCCTAATCCCTTAACCCCTATACCTTGTACCATATACAATAGACCCTCAACCCTATACCCCTATACCCTCTACCCTATACATTGGACCCTCAACCCTAATCCTTCAACCACATACCCTCAAACCTACACCCTAAACCCTAAACCCTAAACCCTTAAACCTTCTACCCTCTACCCTAAACCCTCATCCCTTAACCCTATACCCTCTACCCTCAACCCTTAAACCATATACCTTCTACCCTCAACCCCGTACCCTCAACCCTAAACCCTCAATCCTACACCCTAAACCCTATACCCTTTACCCTAAACCCTTAAAAATTAATCCCTCAACCCCTATACCCTCTACCATGTACAATGGACCCTCAACCCTAATCCCTCAACCCTATACCCTCAACCCTCTACCCTCTACCCTCTACCCTCTACCCTAAACCCTCAATCCTTAAACTCTAAACCCTAAACCCTCAACCCTTAAACCCTAATCTCTCAACCAATATACCCTCTACACTATAAAATAGACCCTCAATCCTCAACCCTAAACCCTAAACCCTAAACCCTAAACCCTAAACCCTTAAACCTTCTACCCTCTACCCTCAACCCTCATCGCTCATCCCTCAACCCTCAACCCTTAAACCCTAAACCCTTAAACCCTCTACCCTCAACCTCTACCCTCAAACCTACACCCTAATTTCTTTACCCTCAACAATAAACCCTCAACCCTAAACCGTTAAACCTTATACACTCTTCCCTCAACCGTATACCCTCAACCCTCATCCCTTAAACCATAAAACCTTAAACCCTCCACCCTCAACCCTCAACCCTCAACCCTCAACCCTCTACCCTCTACCCTCTACCCTCCACCCTCCACCCTCAACCCTAAACCCTTAAACACTAATCCCTCAACCCCTATACCCTCAACCCTATACAATGGACCCTCAAACCTAATCCCTAAACCCTATACCCTAAACCCTAAACCCTTGAACCCTCTACCCACTACCCTCTACCCTAAACCCTGAAGCCCTAATCCCTCAAACCCTATACCCTCTACCCTATAAAATGGACCCTCGACCCCAATCCCTCAACCCTATACCTTCAACCCTCAACCCTTAAACCCTCAACCCTCTACCCTCAATCCTCTGCCCTCAACCCTAAACCCTTAAAAATTCTACCCTCTACCCTCAACCATTGTCCCTCAACCATATACCCTCAACCCTTAGCCCTTAAACCCTAAACCCTTAAACCCTCTACCCTCTACCCTAAACCCTTAAACCCTAATCCCTCAACCCCTATACCCTCTACCATATGCAATGGACCCTCAACCATTAGCCCTCAACCCTATACCCTCAACCCTCTACCCTAAACCCTAAATCCTCAACTCTCAACTCTTAAACCCTAAACCCTCAACCCTCAACTCTCAACCCTTAAAGCCTAATACCTCAACCCCTATACCCTCTACCCTATACAATAGAACCTCAACCCTAATCCATAAACCTTATACCCTCAACCCTCTACCCTAAACCCTAAACACTAAACACTAAACCCTGAACCCTTAAACAATAAACCCTTCAACCATCTACCCTTTATGCTCTACCCTATACATTAAACCCTTAACCCTCAATTCTAAACCCTCAATCCTCAACCCCTATACCCTATAGCCTATATATTAGAGCCTCAACCCTAATCTTTCAGCCACGTACCTCAAACCTAAACCCTAAACTCTCTACCCTCAACCCTAAACCCTTAAACCTTCTACCCTCTACCCTCAACCCTCATCCCTCAACCCTATACCCTCAACCCAATACCCTAAACCTTAAACCCTAAACCACCAACCCTTAAACCCTATACCCTATACATTAAACCCTCAACCCTCAATTCTCAACCCTCAAACCTTAATCCCTCAACCCTCAACCCTCAACCCTAATCCTTCAACCAT